>JAGFPH010005452.1:0-12842 GCA_018207615.1 Philaenus spumarius | reverse complement strand
ACTTTTTTTAATACCAGGTATTTTTGCTTACTGTTATCACTTTTTTTCTGTCAGAGTGAAAAAAAATAAGTTGCCGCCTACACGATATATTACAGAAAGAGGGGTAAACAGTCTGTGTACAGCATGAGTTGAGTAATAGAATATACGTGTGAAAAACACTTCCAGTAGGGTTGGCTGGCCGTATGAGTTATCAATAATTTTCTTTTAGTTTTGAGCGTACTAAAAGGTTTTTACCAACAGACTTGTTTATGTTAAATGTCAATAATTTAATTTCTCAGTTGTGTTTCTGAACTAAATAGGTTCGTGCTGCATCACTATTTGTTTGTGTGCTACTGAAATTTAGTTTTATGTCAAATCAGAAAGTTTTCATTGTTTACTAAAGTGTACTTTAATTAAGAGTATAGTGATCTGTATAAAATGGATTTAAATCATTCATTCATCTGTCAAAACAAAGTTTTTGTGTGCACGCAATAGGCCTACACTACATTAACTAATCATGATGAAGTCACAAAAGAAATGTCACTACAGTAGAACCCCTCTTAACCGGACACGGATTAACCGGTCCTCTGATTAACTGGCCTATCCCATGGAACAACACAGTTTTTTTTTTTCTCTTACAGATTATACTACTGGAACTGGCCAAAGTCTCAAACATTGATTGTTTGACGGACATTTCCTGAAAAATAAAGCGGGGTGGACGCAATGTTAGGTGTGGAATGTTTTAGCGTTGTGGAAGGCAGAACAGGGGAGTGGGGAGCGTGAGTTTGATCCCCTTCTTGCTTCCGTAGCAACTGTATTTTTTCTCAGAATCAATTGACAAAGCGGCATCTTTGTTTGTTTTTCTTCGTCTGTTGCTTTGTCGAAAGCTTTACTGAATTTCGTGGCAGCAAAATATGTAATATTCGTAACATATTGAGTAATATGTTGTGCAGCAAAAAATCTTTGAAAGTTAAAGAACAGAAATAATAAGTGATTTTTTAAAACAATGATACAGTAAATATGTAAATTCACTTTTCAAAGTTTATGTAACTTTAAAATGTTTAATTTGTTCAGTAATGAGTTGCAATAACGTCTTATTTGCTTGTTTATTTATGAAATATGTAAGTTATTTCTGAACAAAAATCTATTTTTTTTACGGAAACCTCGGATTAACCGGCCAGGGTCTTGGTCCCAAACAGACCGGTTAAGAGAAGTTCTACTTTATTTAAACTTTCAATTCTAGAGCACTTTTGACAAAAAATACCATGATATTTGGTAAGTATAAGTTTTTTTATTACTGTGTTTGTATTTTATAATTTATGAAATGTCTAATCTTAACAACTTTAGAACTTTTGTGAAGAAAACAATACAACTACTGTAGTACTACAAAATCATTTACTTAATTTAAAACTTTAAAATAGGATATGTTGTTTTAAAAGGAATTGTATATCCTCTTTATGATTTTAATGACGTTTTACCAACTAACAACATTATATACACACTATACACTATGTATCAGTTTGGGTTGGCCCAATGTGATCACAATAATCAGCAACTACTATACAATAAACATTGATTGTAAAATGATCAAAACAGTTTTCCTTACTTTAAAATTAAAAGCATATCAACTCAATACCTTATAAGTAACTGTAATCGTCACTGATTGTGATGACTTGGCCATCAAAACGCGTTTGACCATTAAAGGTTTTTACGAGAAACCGTGTTCATCTTATTATTTATATAAATTGCTAAACGCTCACCAAACGATAATTTGACACCAATTACTGTTTCAGGGACATATTAAAAACACTTACCGCAAGTTTATTGTGCGCAGCTTCGGGAGACATTTCCGGAATCATTAATCCCGAGGGATCTTCAAAGGGATCTTGAAGTACTACTGTGTGCGTTATCCTGTAGTCAAACATTTAACAAAATAAGGTATTTCAAAATTTTAATTTTATCGAGTGAAAAAAATAAACAGAGATTGAACATTGAAAAAGTATGCATCCATTAACAAAAAACTATTATTTGTTTAAAATTTAAAACTTCATTAAAACAAATTGTTTGAATAGGAAACAGAAAAACAAAAATAGAATTATTGTTACAAAACGTTTGCGTAAAAGGCTGCTTAATCCTTGCCCTGATCATTTTATTTTGTGCCAATCATCTCACCGTCTGAGAACTGGAGGAAAAAACTGTATGAAAGTCAATCCTCTGGAGCCCAATTTAAACAACTAATTAATTATGTTAAATAGTTGTTAAACATCGACAGGTAATTAGTTCCCCTATATTTTCAATATGCGCCAAAATAAACAGTACTGAAAGTAAATCATCTGTGGTTGGTTTTTAGAACAGCTGATTGTTGCCGGCCCACATTGCTTATTACTTTCTTGTTTGAGGTTAGTTAATGCTGTAATTCTAAACCACTCCAGAGAAAGTTTTTATCGTAGAGCATAATTTTCCCTCATACGGAACAGGTTTGATGTGAACTGCTGTAGAGTTTCAAGAATGATTTCACAAACCGCCAAGTAATACCGCGATTATAAGTGTTGTTGACAAGTACTGGTAGTGTATTGATTCATTGATCGTCCAAAAACAGTCACTACCAATGAAAAACACAGGAGACGTCTTCAGAAAGTCCCACAGTCTCCGAAAAGAATGGTAAGCTGTATCAGGAAGAGGCATACTGGATCGGTAATTAGTTGAAGATGATAGATTAGATTAGATTTTGCTGGGGTGGATCCCTCCTTTGAGAAGGCTTTCTTACAGGAAACCCTTTGGTTTGTTGTGCCCCCTGTGTCCCGTGCTTGGCACGTTAGAAGCCTGTATCGCTTGTGGGGACCAGAATTTTCCCCACCAAGTATGTGTCTTCTTCGTCCCCTGGTTGCTGGATTCCAAAGAGCCTCCTCCTTTTACACTCCAGAATCTCGAACTCAAATATGACATGTCTTGCCGACTCTTCTGCCTGATTACAAAGACAACAGCGTTGGTCGCCTTCAAGGATTCCCACTGTTGCTAGGTGTTTCCTGAACTGACCATGTCCAGTAATGAATCCTACGGCTCTTTTGAGCTGTGGTCGGTTTGACTTGATTAGGGATTTAGTAAGCTTAGCGTTTGGTCCCTTGATCAATCGTTTACTCTGCGTGTGCCCGGGTAATCTACACCATCTCTGGGGTTGCTCTTACCTGGCCCAGTTTTTTACTGCGCTCTTGGCCATGCTGAGGCTAATGCAGCACATTGGTTCTGGCCCCATGAATGGTCCAGATGCTCATTTCTTTGCAAAAGCATCCACCATCTCATTTCCTCGAATGCCATGATGTCCTGGCACCCATCTCAGTTCCACCATATGAAGAACCAGGTATGTTACCAGGCAGAAAGAACACTCTTCGACCTTTTCCAAAAGATCTGACGAGGTTTTGTCGTGCTAGTAACCTGGCTTCTGGTTGCAGTAAATCACACCGTTTCGGCCACTGTAGCTTTGCTTTACTTCAAAGAAAGTTTAGCGACCGCCTGATTCCCCACTGGACGAACATTCCATACCGATCCCACTCCCTCGAGCTTTCACCACCTGATGCTGTGTGGTGAATGATGAAGAAAAGCATCTTCCGAAATGAGCCACCCACTATCAGTGTGGAACTTCGTGAAGAAACAACTAGATACGCTAGAACAACCAATTTTCACCAGCATGTTTGAAGATCTTCAACAACGCTACAAGAGCTGACTAAAAACTTATGGAGGGCGAGTACAACATGCGAGTGTAAAAACTAAAGTTATCAGCATCCTTTCACTTTGTATATTTGTCTAAAAGTAAAACTATTAAGGTAGGCATACACTGGAGATTTTCTGCCCTAGCTAGAGTGTAGAGTAGCTCTAGCTAGGGCGCTCTAAGCTCCTCTCCAGAGTACAGCTGCTAGAGAACCACAGCGGAGACCGCTCTACGCTCTAGCTGCAGATGGCCGACTCTACGGTGTACAGCGTTTCAGTGCCCTAGCTAGACCAGTCTAGCTCCATTCGTCCGGTTGAATATTGGAAAGTGCTCTACGAAGAGCAATCCATTGATGGATTGTTCTGGTTATTTGTTGTTTTGTTTGGTGTTATATCTGTGTTTATAGTGTTTCAATATGGTTGAATTTGTGTGGCGTCGTGAAAAAACACTATACTCTGTATACATCTGGTTGAGCCGTCGACCCCGAGCTACCTGCTGCCACCCCCAATAAACCCTCCCCGACTCCGGGCAGGCACGCAGCTGTTTCACTGATGAGTCACCTACTGGCTCTCCTAGTACAAGGATACATTTTTTTTAATTTCAAATAATTTGATATTTTTTATATTTTTGTTGAAAAGTACCTGTACTAAAAAAGTTAGGAAAAATGATATAAAATTCAACTAGATATTTAAATTAATTACCCTTTAAAAAAAGAAATAACAGTTGTTTCAGATTATTTTGCATCTGTTATAATTATTATAGTAAAATAATAGGCAGTTAATAATAGAAGTTAAAATAACTTACTTATTCAAGTGGAGATACTCCCAAGTTGTCGTCGTCTTCCTCCTCACTGTCCCAGTTGCTGTCGTCGTCGGAGTCTCCTGGGGCCAGATTTATTATCAGCTCCTGTACACTGTTGTCATCGAGACGTTCGCTTTGCCAATCCTGGTCCATTTCGTTCTTAACATGCTCGACGCATTTTTTCCAAGTGTCGGGGGAATACGAGTTAACTGCCTCCATGAACAATTGTTGTACGTCTTTTAACTTGAATGTTGTATTTCGTGACGCAACTTGACGCTTCAAGTGCCCCCATACCATTTCAATAGGGTTGTAGTTGCAGTGGTATGGTGGGAGTCTTATAATTTTAAACCACAGATTAGACGCTCTCTTATCAACGACGTAGGTTACAAGTTGAGGTTTGTGCAGTTTTATTAAATTGTAGAGCTCAGGTTTACGCATATCTGGAGAAAATGCAATTCCTCGTTCCCTCAACCAGTCAATATACTCCCCTTTTCTTGATGATGTTGTTGGAGCTGGATTTTCCAGCCGAGAATGGTATGGTGCATTGTCCATTACAATTGTGGAACCGGGTGGTATTGATTTTAATAGCACTTCAAAAAACCATCCTTCGAAAACCTCATGATTCATATCCTCATGATAATCTCCAGTCTTTTTGGACTCAAAAATCAAAGGTGGCGACTTAATCCATCCATTCACACCTCCTGCGTGGCAAATAATCAGTCTTTTTTCCTTTTCCCAGTGGTGCATCGAGATTGAATCTTATGTTATCATCTGTCCAGCCCACTTCCTTTGATGTGTTGGCATTAATCCAAGTCTCGTCCAGAAAAATCACTTAAGCCATATCTACATTTTTAATTTTTCTTAAAAATTTACATCTTGCCAGAGCGATTGATGGCTTTTCCATTAATAATTTCTTTTTGTTCAGTTTCTTCCATTTGAACCCGAGTCTCTTCAAACATTTTGACAACGTTCTGATACAGCCACTAAATAGATTTGCTTCTCGGAGCAATACTTGAAGCTTCCTCAGCGTTGGAACTTCACGGCGTCTGTAATAATCTATTACATGACGCCGGATTGCCGTTTTAGTGAAATCGTCACATTGGTCAAAATCGGCCTGTTTCTGTTTTTTCCTTTTTGGTGTTAGGAAGGCAGGAATCTCATGGGAAGGTGTCAAATGCTTATCATTAGCATTACTCACAGCCTGTTCTTCAATTTGAGTAACTTCAGTTTCCATTGCCCCGTTGCGGTCCAATGTCTCACTTATTCCTCTTAATTCCGCCTTTACCCTCTTCACAGTTGATAGTGACACTCCACATGCTTCGGACATTCTTTCTCTCACCTTGTTCACATCTATTAACGGTCCTTTGTTTTTTCGTTCCCTCTCAAAATACTGCAACACTGAAGCAATTATAGTTCGAGCTTGCAAATGGTACACTTTACCCCGTTTCCCGGAGGAAGCCATAACTACAAGTTCAATAAAATACACACAAAAAATCACTAAAACAATGTTACTATGAGCTACTAAACTATGAACTAAATTTAAGTCACATCAGCACAGTTAATATATGTAAATCGCAAATACGAGTATTAATTCCACACACACCGTTCGTCTGCGGATGCGCACTCTAAACTGACCACAAATGCTGTCTTTCTCCAAAGACATTAGCTTACTTACTAATTTTTCCTAGAATCAAATAACCAGTTCGTGCCGGTCCCTAGTCGGGGAGGGTTGAAAGCATACTCACATTTTTCACGTTAAACAGATGCAAATAAATCTCAAACAACTTTTATTCCTTTTTTTAAAGGGTAATTAATTTAAATACCTAGTTGAATTTTATATCATTTTTCCTAACTTTTTTAGTACTTTTCAACAAAAATATAAAAAATATCAAATTATTTGAAATAAAAAAAAATGTATCCTCGTACTAGGAGAGCCAGTAGGTGACTCATCAGTGAAACAGCTGCGTGCCGGCCTGGAGTCGGGGAGGGTTTGTTGGGGGTGGCAGCAGGTAGCTCGGGGTCGACGGCTCAACCAGATTTATACAGAGTATAACATTAATTGAACGTATTGAAGCCCATCCAGAAATTTGGAATTGTACTCTGAAAGAATACAGAGACAGAAATTTGAAAGCGCAGTCGTTTCGGGTGATAGCAGAAGCCATGGGAAGCACTAAATATTTGTTTCTTACTTGTTGCAAGGAATTTCAATGCCAGTGTCAACTGCTCTGAAGCAGAGATAGACTTTCGTAGATGTGTATCCCCTTTGCTGATCCTTACAAAATATAATCATAGTCATTTTTGGCCATTCTTAAAAAGTTCTTGAGAATCTTCTGAACATAACTCTTGCAACAATTTAGCGTGCATTCCCTCATATTCTCTTTTTTATATCCACCCTCACTACAACCTTTCTTTCCTCTTCATAACCTTCTTTTTTAACAAGGCATGCACAACCACCCCAGCTGCTAAACGCTCTCTTGAAGACATTTTAACTTCACAACACGGCACAAAAAAACCTAGACTCACACTGCTCTACCTAGTGCATTTACGTTTGGCAGTGTACACAGGTTCAGAGAGTGCTCTAGCTAGATTTGTCTATCTCCGCTCTACGTATGCTCCACCTAAGGAAAATTACTCTCCAGTGTACACGCACTCAGTCTAGCTAGGCTTGCTCTTTCTATGAAAATCACTCTGCAGTGTACAGGCACCTTTACAGTTTTAGTACTGTTTATTTTTTCACAACTGTATTTGATATTATTCCTGATATTTTAGGGTTGTGTTGTATTGACACACTAATCATGTCAAAATGAGATTTAAATAATGCCTCATTGTTCTTTGAAATTATTGAGCTGAACTATCACTATGACTATACATATAAATCTGGCATCCCCCAGTAAAAAAAAGAATTTTATAAAATCTCTTATTTTCGAAGAAAGAAAAATTGGAACTGCTTACATGAAAGAGACCACTGATTTTTATTTATTTTTCCAAACAGTTCTGATTAAATTCCGATCAATAACCAACATCAGTAAAATAATACATGTCGCTGCAGTATTTAAATTTAAAATGTTGTGGATTTCATTTGTAGTGACAACTTTGAATGTCAGCTTGACAAAAAGCAATCTTTTACCCTATACTTAATGGATTGTCAATATACTGCGCAGGATTAAACTGAGTGTGGCAGCTGTCGTTGTCAAGTTTAGTTTCAACATTAAATCTATTTAAATAACTATTACAAACACACACCTTATATCCATGTAAGGCCTGTGTTCATTGTCACAGATTGCAGAATTCAATTTTAGTAGAACATCGTGACCGTCTACGACTTCAGCAAAGACGCAATGTTCGTCCAGAGACTGAAGGTCTGCTCCGAGAGTAACGAAAAACTGCGACCCTAACCTGGAAATTGAAACAAAACTAGGCTTGAAATGCATCGCTTTTGGTGGTTCCCGGTTTCTACTGGCCATTTGCGCTATATCGATATTTTTACCCAAAAACTAAAGAAATAGTTTTAGCTTAACGCCTTACAATATACCAGTTAAACTCAAACGAAAAACCAAAAAGGAAGAAGAGAATACAATTGAACAACAATTAATTTATAGAAACAAGATGTGAACAGATTGTGATACAGGATGTGGAATGCAGATACTTTTAAAAAGAGCTGAAAATCATTTTACTACTACATTTACTACAAAAATTGGTAAACATAACCCCAAACTATAATCTACACTGGGTTTGCTCAAGTATTACAGATGATCAGTGAAATCAGCTGTTATACAAATAGGTATCTATTCTTTAAATTTGTATAAACAAATATATTGATGATAAAAGGTTGTATTTATATATAGTTTATAACCTCAAAGCAAATATTATAACATATATTGTAGCATACATTAGTTCTATAACTCATATTTAAAAGAATCAACTTCACAAGAAATTATAACGATTGAAGTTGTAAACATAACCCCAAACTATAATCTACAATGGGTTTACAGATGATGGGTAAAATCAGCTGTTATACGTTACTCCATAGGTACGTATGGTACACTTACTTTTATAGGAGTTGATTTCTCAAACGTCCTTACATCTATCCTCTACACGCAACAAGTCATAATAAGCTATATTTCATAATAAGTGCGTATAAAGTGTTTATTTAACTATTCAGAATTGCAGTAAGTTTTTAGTTGTATACAAATTCCGCTTAACTACGACTTTAAAAAAAGTTCGTTAGTCTCAAAACGATTCACGTAAAACCATGTGACTAAACATACCCATGTTGGCACAGCTGTGGAAGCACTTATCTGTTTGTTTTGTAGTTGGAAAGCTTGTGAAATGTCTGCTTTTAATAGAGCAATTAATAAACATGTTCAATAGCATTGTTAGCATTATCTTAATGGCTAAAAAAACAAACAGATTAATAGCAGATTGATTAACTTTTCTCTTGGTGAACCATTTTTAGCAATTAACTATTTCTATTTATCAATGTTTTAAGAGTTCCACTTCAACAATTTCTAACAATACGTTACACATTACCATGACACAATATTTACCATTGTTTTATAAACCATTGATATTTCAGTCCGGTTTGTGTAATGAGTACCGTTCTAACTTCGTAACCTAAAAGAGTAACTTAGACATAGGTGTAGCCTCCTGGACCGTACATTAAGTGTATATACTCTCTGTTTGGAGTTATCATTTATTAATGATAGATGCCCAATTCAAACGTTTTTCATTTGAAATTACCGTTAATTCGAAGTTTCGGTTCGGTCCTTGAACTTTAAATGATACCAATGTAAACAAATTATAGATAATTCGAAGTCAACTTCTTTAATTCGAAGTTTTTTTGATCAACACTAAAAATAAAATCTTGTGGTGTGAAATGGATCGCTGTATAAATAGGTTACTGTCAGGTAGATGGGGGTAGGACCATAGCCTAGCCGCTATTGTTTGTAAACGTATTGTAATTCTAGACGTGGTACCGGCTTCCAAGAATTTTCTAGGTAGGCCTACCGATACTATAGTTTGTCGATTGATGCTCTGCCCAATCTCTGTCTGTTGTTATATCTCGACAAAACGTTTTGTAAAAAGAACAGAACAATCATCTTGATTATTGACACTTGTACTGCGCATAACTTTATCCCACTTAAGAACAACATTACGGCTACTCTCCCTCCCCAAATGACTTCAGTTGTACAGCCAATGGATCAGGGCATTATAAAAAATGTTAAGCATTTTTACCGGCGACTTATTGTACAAACGCTCTTGACAGATTTATTAGAAAACAAAAATTTAAAGATAGATATCCTTCAAGCAGCAAGAATATGTCACAATGCATGCAATTTACTAAAACAACAATAGTAAATTGTTTTAAAAAAAGCTGTATTCGTTAAGAAATCTGACTAGCATCCAAGTGAACTTTTTAGAAGAAGTGAAAAACAAAAAAAAATGTGCCGAATTGTCGGATTTAGAAGACGTTGAAGCTGAAGTTGAAGATTCCCCAATCCCTACAACGTCTGAGGCTTTTCAGCAATTTTGTGAATTTCAGCGGTATATTGAAGGACAAACCAGTAAGCTGTTTTTCATTCTCCTAACATACTTGAGGATTTTACAAACGTAAAAACAATTAATTCTACAAGGCAATCGGACATTTCACAATATTTTGTTAAAGTACAGTATATATTTGTTATTATATTGTACATAGCAAAGGAACATCATTTACTTTCTTTTTATTGGTGAAAATAAACCTTATATAATAAACATATTCAACATAATATTTATTTCAATCATTTTGAGAACATAAAAATCGAAAAACCATTTTACTTTTATAATTCGAATTTTTACAATGGTCCCTTCAGCTTTGAATTATCCAAGTTCTACTGTGATTCGGTGTTTGATCACAATGCGAAATATTTGCACAGGTCAGCTAGAGTTCTCTTAAAGCAAATAACAAAATTGAGAAAGTAGATAAAAGTGCTATTTAGAATATAGAGTTTAAACAATCAATGACATCTAATCGTACTGTTGAGCTCTTAGTGGTTCATGAAATGGAATGAGACAGCAATAACAAGTGTTATCCAGAAAAACAAGTAAAATTCCAAAGTGAGAATGGTTAAAATACATAACACCTTCAAATTTCTTGGGTAAAAAACTGAGATAGAATTGTTTGTAGTTACCGAACTTAATCTAAACATCTGAACAGTTTAAAAAATTACTTGTCTCTCAGAGAATTGATCCCAACATCTTGTTTCGCAAACAAGACAAGTATCAACTACACAAACTAAACAATTAAAACTATGCAAATTTGACGAGTTATTATATAAACAGTACATAAGCCATCCAGAGCTGATCAATATTGTTGTAGACACGTAATTAACAATAGACTGAGGTCAAATTGATTTTATTGGCATAAATTTAATACGCATGATCGGTTTAATATGAGTGATACAAGTTCTAACTAACTGGAAATTCCATTATTATTTCACAAGTTAGTATTCCGTAATAAATGCATAATATGTGGGTCATTCAAATACGAACGGTAATTTTACTAGCGTGCACAGAAAGTGTGGTAAATAAAAGCCACCAACTGTAATAAAAGACAAGGTATGCCCATCAGAGAAGTCATCTTTCTCCATGACAATGCGAGGCCTCACACTGCGATTTGGACAAGGGACAAACTGGAGCATATGCATTGAAAAACCCTCGACCACCCAGATTTGTCCCCCGTCACTATTTTTTTTTTTTTTTTGGGCCCTTGAATCAATCACATGGAGGGGAACTATTCCACAACAACAAAAACGTCAATGATTCTGTGAGCAATTGGTTAAAGAAAAAGCCCTTAAATATTTTTTGAACAAGGGATTTTTAAATTTCCAAAACATTGGCAAAAGTGTGTAGCCCTTTAACCCTACATATGGCAGTGCTATAGCGAAAATTGAAAAGCCAGTTTTTAGCGTTTTGCAAGCATTTTTTTTAAACTCTAAAAAAATGGTAAATGAACCACAATCCAAAAGTGTTCCATAACAACTTTATTGTAGAAAAAACTTCAAAGAATTCAAATATGCCACTAAAAATGAGTTTCTTTTAAAATTGTAAAAGTTATAAAAGTTATTACTTTAGAAAGCAAAATATGTTAAGTAACAAAAGGAAAAAGTTCAACTTTAGGCCTAAATAACAAGTAGTAAACATTTTTTGTAATTTTTTCGTAAGCGTAAAAAAGTTTTGTAATTTAGTTCTAAATAGAACTGTATAAAAACATTTATCAATTTCAAATTTCTTATTTTGAAAAAAACAGTTTTTATGTTCCAAATACACGACTGCTAACAAAATAGGCCTAGTTTGAAACGTAATTTACTAATATGTGCTTTGCCCAGAAATGAAATATTATTATAACAAAGTATAGAGGATAAATCAAAGAAAATAACGGTATACTTGTCTTTTCTTAGTTCACAAAAGTGTTTGAGATATCTTTATTTGAATAACAAAATGACATCAATCTAATAAAACTTCCCCGATGATATACTACAGGCAGGAAGGGTCACTTGAATAACATGGAAGCGAGAGGCGCCAGACGGTCTCACCAGAATGCCCTAATTATGTACTTTACACTGCTGTCTAGACGTACAAAAGACTGGTTTATTCTAGTTTAATTCCCACCGTTAGAAAGGTCAAACTTACAGCCACGATGGCCGTGGTTGTTAAGGCATCAAAGCTTTGCCAATCGTCATGGCAACCATCAATGGAAAAGTTCCAGGTTCAATTCCCATTGACTCCGAATAATTTTCTAAATGGTTTCTTAACAGACATCGTTGACTGTGGTTCGGATTCCACGTAAAACTGTAGGTCCCGTCTTCATTAGCCTTAAGTGCAAAACAGTAGGACGTTAAAAAAAAAGGTCAAACTTTTCTCTACAAAATGGTGTAAAGAAATCTGTCAAAACATGTGATATAGTGGGCGTTATATCGGTAGACAAATGGGCTGTTTCATTGGTTGAAAAACTGTCCAATCACAAGGTCAAAAATTGTGTATAATAGTGACATCTGATTGGAAGGCACTATTAGAAAGATAAAATCTTGACGAATCCAATGGTATTTTTATAAGCTCGATAAAAATACTTCTGTAGATGGTCTTGGAAATGTAAGAAGTGGGAAATAACAGTACAATTGTATGCATATTCGCGCACGGAAACAGCTGTAACCCGATCTGCATATTTTAAAATGATGATTACGTATGTAAATATACGGTTTACGAAAAAGTTTTAAGTACAAAAATTAAAGTTTAATTGATTAGCTTTCAACGGTGCCGGTTTTATTACGATTGGATGATTTTAAGTGTATTAAATAACAGAATATGCAAATTCTCG
>JAGFPH010005451.1:58665-96742 GCA_018207615.1 Philaenus spumarius | reverse complement strand
TCACCGGCGGACTAGCTATGCTCCATCTATTGGTCTTATGTGGTCGTTGGTTAAATTATCGATTATGCAAATATATGCAAATTTTCCCTAATGTTCGAAATTGTTGCGTTCTGCGCCTGAAAAAGTGTTATAAATGACCCTCTGCCAGTTCCAGGGTTTATCCTACACCTTTATTATACATAAAACATAACATATGTTTTTAGAAGGTTACAGTGAGGGTTGGCGTGCGGAACACGCAGGGGTCTCCCCTAGTTTATAATATAATAATTGTAAACTGATTCGCGGTCTACAATGACTGAATGGAAAAAGGACAAAATGTTTTTCTGTAAATGTCGACGAATGTTCACGAAACACATATTAAATTACGAACAAGAAGTTAGCAAAAACAACAGGTCACCGGGTAGATAGAGCGCTCATCATATCACTGTCGTTAGAACTAATATCCGGTTTAACTTTAGGTTTAACGACAAGTTCAGATCGTGTTTTTAGCCGAGAGTAACTCTGTTTCACCAAACAGAAGCAAAACATAATGTCATTATTTGTCACGTAACCCTCACTCAGTGGCATGGGGTCCGACATACCGTGACGATGATTAAATAGGGTTTTTTTAACATCGCAGGGCCTTTCTACTTGCATACATATACCTGCTCGAATGCTGGCACTTGAGAAAACCTGACTACTAACCTGACTGAAAACATAAGTACCCGATACATCTCTGTTTAACACGTTTAGTGCTAAGGTCGCACAAGTGAGCTTGACACTGAACACAATGAGATAAGAAGTATTTGGAGTACTGAAACCCCTGTATTGGGAGTATTTTCAATACACAGTGCTTCGGACGAGAGCCTTGGTATTGGGAGTATTTTTAATACACAATGCATTGCTTCGCACGCCAACCAACGTACCCTTTATTTCGTTTATTTTTGTTTGTGTATGTTTTTATTTTGTTAATCTACCTAAAAATACTGTTTGTTATGTAAAACTGGCCAAACCTAGAGAATAGTGTTGTTAAGCTTATGATTCAAACCAGCTGTTTTATCTGTTATATGGATGTGGTAAACTCTTAACCAGTATTTTGACTATGTTCAACCCTTAAAATAAATATCTGAAATTTTTTTTGTTATCATAGTTTTGGCTGTATCTTGATTATGAATCAGTCATTCTGTCAATCAGGGCTTCTTATTTTATATAATAATGATTTCAAATTTGTAACATGCTGTCAATAGCAATATCGAAATGTATTTTTTTTGACATGCAGCATATTAATAATTTTGTTTTTGTTTTCAGATGGGAACAAAATTTGATTTATCTCTATAATAATCGGCAAATAAAAGAAAGGTAATAAAAGCAACAAAAGTATTATTATCAACTTTTTAAACTGTTAACTAGTAGTTCTGTGAACAGTAGACCTCGCTAGTTGAAATAACAAAATGTGGTTTTGAGCTAAGGTTAAAAATAGTGTACCAGTAAGGAAGTAAGCAGAAGGTTTAGGCAGTGAAACATTATTTTGCAATTCCCGCGATTCCGGGGTTTCTGGTTCTAGTTTTTTTCTTTTCTTGAGCTTCAACTGCTAAAGATTTTCTTTTAGGGGGAATTGTACTTTATTTAGGTTAATAACGCGTAAGGTAGCTAAAAGTATCGCGTTATTGAGGGAAAACATAGAATTAAGGGTCTGCTGTAGTGGCGGCCATCATAGATTTTTATACCATAAGAGAATGTTAAATTTCAAACCATTTATTTCGTTTACTTTTTATCATAAAATTGTTTGCAAGGTCTCATTTTAAGCACAGTCACAATACGCATACGTCTTGCAATTTAATTTTTTTAAAATTTGTTATATAATTGACATTTTTTGAGTAAAAAGTTTGATTTTTTTCCTAACACAATAAAAAAATAATAATGAAAACTAATTTGCAAGCCGGATCCGAAATGTTATAAAGAATATTCATGTTTTTTTTCAACACTCAATTACAAAAGATAAACTTATAAAATGGTTTGAAATGAGGCAATGTCAGCGCAAGAAATTGCACTGTTTAGATAGGGATATAGTGAGAGGCGCTTGCATTTCCGGTTGCTTTCTCGTTTACTGGAGCAGACCAATAAATATTTACATAATTCAACAACTATACCTTAACAATATGTACAGTTCCATATCATATTCCAATATTAGATTTTTTTATTTTTATTTAAAGGCGAAAAACCTGGGTGGTTATCATCGCCTACCAATATTAGAAATAATGAAAACAAACGATGTTATAGCGTCGTGATAGTGATCTCAACCCATGTACAAACAATTCCAACGCTGTCCAACGTCATTTTTTTGTATGTCCTTTATCGCTGCATGGTTTCATTTGTTTCATCTCGTTTTGTAATTCAAGTATAGCTAAGTCAAAAACTTGTACTAAATAATAATTGACAATTCAAAATAGGCCTAGTTTTGTTAGCAGTCTTTTGTAGTAGAATCATAAAAACTGTTGTTTTCAAAATAAGAAATTTTAAATTGATAAATATTTTTATACAGTTGTATTTAGAACTAAATTACGAAACTTTTTTATATTTATGAAAGAAATTACAAACATAATATTTATTATTTTTTATGTAGGCCTAAAGTTGAACTTTTTCCTTCCGTTACTGAACATGCTTGTTTCTTGAGCTAATAACTTTGTTAATTTTACTTCAATATTTTTTTTACTGGCATATATGAATTCTTTGAACATTTATCTACAAAAAAGCATTGGAACACTTTTGAATTGGTTTAGAATAGACGTATAAAAACATGGTTAAAATACAAAAGTTTGGACGATTTTTAACAAATTTGAAGTTTACGGCATTTTTGTGAGCTCACACGGAAAAAATCAAGAATACAATTTTGTTGAAAATCAAATTTTCTACAAGCAAAATGTTATTAGTTTTTAAATTCGACTTACGGTTAAGCCACAAACTGGCTTTGGAAAAAAGCTTGCACAGAGAGAAACGGTCTGGCCGCCATTTTAATTTTATTTAATTGGTTAAAAATGAAAAAGGGAAAAAACTGTATATATACATCGCTCGGCCTAGGAATAGGGAACATTCATGCAAAAATCATCAAAATCGGTCAAGGCGTTTGGCCGCAATCGTGAGACAGACATATAGACACACAGACGAAATGCCGAACGGTCGAGTTAAAACGAAGACCTTGCTTCGCTAGGTCAATTATAATTTTAAATACGAAATAAACGAATACAAGCTCCCGCTTGTTTAATACATGCGAAAAATCCTCCCGTCCACTCAAAAACTCTGTATCTACTGCGCGTGCGTCATGATTCAGGTTACCGCTACTAGAACCACCCTACCGCAACGCCTCTGTTCTAATTAAAACTCTAAACTTACTGCGCACGCGTCAGGATTCAGGTAATCGTTACCCCCACCATACTTCCCACTTCCGAGTGCCTCTGTCCTAACAAATCATCGTTTCCGTGAAAATATCAAGCGAGCGGGGGGCAGAGTCTAGTAGTATTACTAAAAGATTATTATCCGTAAAATAAATAAAGAATACATTTCAACAAATTAACACCGAAAAATACCTTAAACATCAGTAACGAGTAAAGGCCATTTTTTTAAATATTTGTTAAGTTGTAGCATGGTGTGTACTCGAGCTTTGATTCGTATGTTTTTTAACGGTTTAGGTCTTCTAAAAAATTGAAAACGTTAAAAGTATTAAATTTAATGCTTGGCGAAATTTGAACTATGTTCCTTTGATAATATTTCCTTTTTCTGTAAAAATTTATTCGTGTCCCATATGTTCTGTAAAATTTATATAGTACCTTATAAAGATAAAGATATCTAAACAGAAGTATCTGCACGGACTTGAATAAAGGAAAAAGTGGTTCATTACACTTTAAATATATCACTCTTACCCGGCCTAAAAGATTTGAATTTTTTAAACCGGTTTAATCACAGCCAAACCTGTCGTTATTTAACCCATACTGATGTGTGACTGAACATGTGCGAAATATATTTGTTTTAGTAGGCTACTTTCGGCGGGCACAGTGATATATAAAAAGTAGAACTTAAATGTGATAAAACTAGTCTGTAAATAATTTATATGATTCATCCGAGGCATATTTGGATCCATTATAATCTGGAGCCTCTCGGGAACTCTACTCGCCTAAAAATATTGAACCTTTATACAGGGTGTCCAAAAGTCCACCCCCCCCCCCCTTCACTTTGGAACAAGTAGAAAAAAATAAATGAGCTTCAGGGTATCTCTATATTACACAGGGCGATGCATTTTGGGGTAACCGACCATTTCACCTCTTACCCCAAAATGGGAGGTTGAGAGGGTAATTCAAAAATCTTAAATACAAAATCCCCACAAGTGATACCTCGTTTTAAAGGACTTGATAAATGAAGACGAATGGCACAAATTAGAGGTCTCTATCTTAACCCTATCGAAATTTCTTATATTAGGAACTTTGTTTTCAATTTTAACTGGCCCCGAAGCTCATTTATTTATTTCTACTTGTTCCAAAGTTAAAGGGGGAGGGAGTTTGGAAACTCGGTATGTACTGCTAGGCTAGGGATGTCTGACTTTCACCAATCGTACATATTTTATATCACTTCCTATCATGCCTGTATTTGTCTTATGTCTATTATAATTTTAACTTCGTAGTTCCTTGATTATTCTCGTACCCATTCACAAGTTTTTATTTTTACTCAATTCATTGGTTTTGAGAGGTTTTAAAACTTATACACATATAAAAAAGGAAAACTTAGAAATGCATTGTAATTTTAAAACACAATACAATCCAATAGATATTGCTAACTCTAGATCTCCCCAACTAAAACAATATTGAACAAAAGGAAAGCAAACAGTAGATCCTACAGGAACGAATTTCCTGTGACGTAATGACTTTCTACCGCGCAAGGAAACAAAATTCGCGGAACATAATTCATTTGTTTGCTTCGGTCTCTCTCTAGGTTTTTATGATGTTAGAAAACATAATAATAGAGCGTTACAAATTCTTAATGCACCTTATTTAAAAATGGTAGACACTTTTTTTTGTAAGTAGAAAATTGAACAAACAAATTACTCACTTTGAGATGCAAATACACTTTATATTAAAAATTGTACAACATATAAAAAATAAATGATAACCGTTGAAATAATTGTTTAGTTAGCCGGTTATGAATATTACCAATGAATACAGAATATAGTATTCTGTATTCATTGATATTAGTTATAATTTATATTTAAAACTACGCTAAGGGGTGAAACTACTCCTAAATATTAAAAGTTGTATAAAATGTTAAAAATTTGCAATAATTGGTGAAATTGATTGTATTTTTTTTATGTAGTTGATTATAAATAGGTCTCCTAAATTACATCCAAACATATCCCAAAAGGTTTAAATTACCCCTAAATGCTACAAAATGTATACATGTAAATTAATAGGCAATAAAATATGTGATACCGATCGTATTTATATGTTTTAGGAAGCTGGGGGTTCTAAATTATACTTCAAATGTGTCGTTTGCTTTGGGTGGACGTGCATTGTTTTAAAGAAAAAGTACTCCAAATCTCTTCTCTTAATGAAAACTGTTGGTTTTGCTTTTGTTTCCAATTGTTTTCTGTTTTGCTCCCCCATCACAGTACCCCGATTTTCGTTAAAAGTTGCAAAACATCAGATCGTGTGCTCTGTTTGAAGTTATCATTTATTATTGTGGGATGATTAATTTTATTATTAGTGATCATTTGCTGTAATTTGTGTGTTAAAATAAATACACGACGTTTTGGGAATAAAAATCAACTCCCGTTATGAATTGACAAAACCTTATGGCGCATAAAATACTAGAATTTATGAGGTTTTAACCAGTCTGTTTTTTAAGAGTCCACTTATACAAAATTTATCGTAAATGGCTTAGCGTCAGGACACGCCGTCACTACATCGATTCGATCGGTTAGAAATCATTAACATTTTCAAACTGAGTGGTTCGAGTTGCACATTTAACTACAATTAGTAAAATTGATCGTGAAAGAGAGACCTTCAGTTTCTAGCACTGAAGCAAGAGGAGCGGTTTTACGAGAAATTAGAGAATCTCTGAGTCGACACGTCCGATGCGTTTCACTGTGGTCGTGGCACACTGCCCGCTTTGGCCTTTGCTCCACTATGCGTTTGGTCCGTGCGAAAAAAAGCGCGCTGCTTTTCCATAAGATCACAACACAGTACTCAAATGAGGCATGCTCCACTATCGCTGCGGTATGTCGGCACGGAAATTCCCCGCGCGGTAATTCCGCAGGGCCCACAACACACTGACTCAACGAGACTGGCTCCACCTGACCGGAATCGCCGAACCTCTACCCAGACCTCGTGGGGCGAAAATGCAACAACAGTGTTGTATGGTAGGTATTCTGCACTGACAGAGCGTGCCTATAAGAAAGTGAATATTAAAAGTTATTTTGTTCCATTATTTAGTTTATGTGTTTTTTGTTTATTTATAAAATGTTTGACGTTGGTAAATTAATTGAACTTATTGAGGACAAGCCCTGTTTATGGGACAAGAAGCTAACGGAATATTCTGACAAAACCTATCGTGAAAAAGCATGACAGAAAATTGGAGAACAATTTTATTATGAATGGGAGGGGGGAATGTTATTACCCACCTCAGAGTTACTGACAGCCAGGCATTGACTTACCTGGCGTTCGGCTGTGAGCGTATGAACCCATAACGTTGCTTCTTACATTCCAGCTGACCACAAGCTTCAAGAGCACACACAGCATCAAGACACGACATCACTGCTACTGAAGATAAACTTGAGCGGAGTGAGACAAAACAGAATTGCGTTTTCCGCATAGTAGGAAATGAACCGAGGATCTGGACATACTGTCTGTCCTTAACAGTACATAAGAATAGACATCCAGGCATATGTTAAAGAAAACAATGTAAAACTAAAATATACCACTAACCTTGAACATGTACGTAGTTAAAAAAAAAATAACAAACTACGTGTTAAAAGGGGTTAAATTCAAATCCTTGGTCCTAACCTGACCGACTCCCACTTCCCCTCCCTCTGAAAAGTTTTCCTTTCTACGGCCTTGGTTCCCAAGAGATCAGTCGCCGTTTTTGTGCTTGTCTGTCAACTGCCATGGAAAACAAAGTTCTGATGGTTTTCTGTGTTCCCAGCGACAGTACCAATACGTTTTTGTAATTCAAAACGCTAACAGAGAGGTGTTATAAATTTAAGGTGTGTCATTATATCTGCCCGTGGCATAGTAGGTCCCAAACAGATGAACCGATGTTGATTTATTGTTTTTTTTAGTTTGAAAGGTGACTCGATCGAGAGTGTCCTTAGATATGATTCCAGGGTTTTAAAATGTTTTCATTTTATTCAATAATAAACATTTTTAACCGTTGAATTTCGTCAATATTTTTGAATAAGTATTATAAATAGCATTCTATCAAAGTTGTTGACACATCAGCCAATCTGCCTCACGCTGCAAATCAAACATATTCGCTAACCACATTTTATCAGTCCACCATCTTGTAAAAGTTATACCGTTCATAAAAACATTATTTTTCTATTCTCGGAAAATCACATGGTTTAGTTTCTTCAGACAACGAGAGGCCAACGGCCGATCGCTGCTCTTCTAAAGTGAAATTTTCCAGTGGAGACGACATTTTTAAAAGGTTTGCATCAACAATGAAAACCCAGCTGTTTTAACAATGGACAGTTTCAACAACTCGGCATAAACTGTTATTATTTTTCTCCTCTGGTCTGTTTAGTCTTTACTGAATTGTCTTATTAATTATTAAGTGACACTGGTATAGTTACAGTAAGATCAAATCTTTGGTTATAACTTTAAAATTGGTCCAGTAAAGGTGGTTCATTAAAAACGGTGACATTTTTGTGATATTTAATTTGACTTATCGTAACTATGTTGGCATTAAAAGTTTTGAAGTTTAGATTAGTTTTAGTTTAGTTGGAAATAAAAACACGGAGTTCTACCTTGTACCTTCGGTCATTAGTGTAAATCGTATTTAGTTTAGTTGTTGGAGTTTACTCTACTTTTCAAAATATTTCGAAATTGTTTTCCGTATTAGGCTAGGCACGATATATTGGGACGCGATTGACGCGTGTGGGATGATATGACGCGAGTTGCACGATACGATCGCGCCACACGCGTTGCTTTGGGGAATGCGCAATGCAACGCAGTTGCTCCCAACTCTCGCCCAGTTGACACGTTTATTTTCATTTATTTAATTTGTTAGAATGTTCAAAATTAATTATTCCACGGATAAAACTATGGTTATTAGATCTAAGCTCAGAATCTGATCATAGGCCTATAGCAGACACTGAGATTATAAATATATTAGTAATTGAAACTATATACATACTGAACATATTAATTGAAATTATACTGAACATATCGTCAACACAAATATATTTTCTCTGAAAATATTTATCCAATTTAAATAAAATTTAAATACATTTAAACAATATATGTATAAATACAATATACAAAAATGATGGAAAAGATATGATGGACTGTGGAAGTCCAGTACAAAATATAAATATATAACTTAATTGACATAATAATTAAATATTGTCATAGTTTTAATATTTTAAAAAAATATTATTTATATGTGTTATATATTTTAAACGAATCGGATGAATATTTTTATTTTAAAAACAATTGTTAATGAAAACATATTCATTGATAATTAATTATGCGTTAGTAAAGTTGATGGCCTATTTAGTTTAAAATTATCGTAGATTTATAATTTTGTTATATTATATTCATACACATATTGTTTATGTATGTTTTAACTTTCATACAAATTGGATGTTTCTTTTTAGAGAAAATTGATTTTTATTCAAGACAAGTTCATCGTGACTGCTTATAGGCTAATACGTTAGTCTTAACGAAATCGTGACATGTGGCGCGAGAAACTGTGTCACTGCTACTGTGCCACGCGAGTCGCGCAGCGTAGCGTAGCGATGTCAATATGCGCTATCCATTAATTTACGAATGTTACGAAAAGTTGCGCTGTGCCACGTCACGTGACACGCGTCATTCGCGTCTCAATATGCACCTAGCCTTTATGGTTAACTTTTCCATAACATTACCTTGTTATTTGTCAATTATATGGAATTTCAGTATTGAATGTGAACATTTTTTAAATGCACACACTTCGTACATCTGTTATGTTTCGCTCCGCTCCTAATTAACGCCCCGCAATTTCGAACCGCCCTGAGTAATTATTTATCCAACAAATAACGTATGATGCGCGAACATTATTTGCCTCTGCTTTCCTCTAGAGAGCTCTGTTAATATGGCACTTACGTATCTGTGTTCAGCAACCGTCAAAACGTAGTTGTCAATACGAAATTCGGTTTGGTAACTATTGCCAAACTGGGAGTCGTTGACTGGGCTTGTATGGTAAACATAGTCAGACTTACCTTTGGAACCAAGCGATGGATATTGAGCTACAAATGTAAAAGAACTATCCAAGTCTCTGACAGCGATCAAGCCTGTAACACAACGTTTAAATAATGCAAGTTTTAATTTGACATTCAAGGTTACTGGGTGTTTCATAAGTAAGTTACACTTTGAAGATATTTTGGAGATGTTAACTTTCGTTAAATCCTAGAAAGGGACATATTAATAGGCAGACATATTAGTCCAATGGTTATAAATAATAATATGGGTGGGGGTACCTGGAAAGTATTCAGAAGTTAATGGCATTTTCACATGTCATTTGGGGAGCTCTGTGATGTAGAATCTGAGTGTTCGACCTCGGGGACCCTGTGCCCAAGTAGGGGCCAAAAAACCTATAGTCATTTCCGGACATTTTCAGGTTTTCCTGGAAATTAAGAAAATAAAAAGTTATGGGGCGAAAATCCTCGTTTTCCTGCTTCGTTTTTACATTTTGAGGATTTTATTCAATTTTTACCGGCAGTATCTCGGTTAATATTTGGATTAAAATACGTTTGACCAGTGAAATGTAAAGACAAATTTAATGCTCTACAACTTTGTAGTACAATATCGTAAACAAAAATCTTAGTTTACAAGATATAAGCGAAAAACTGAAAATTTCCGAACATTTCTAGTTTTTTTGCACCCCCACCCCATTCTTAATTAGCACAGGGTCCTCGAGGTCGAAAACTCAGATTCTACACCCCAAAATTACAAGTGGAAATTTCATTAACTTCGGAATACTTTCCGGGTAAAAGTAGATATCGACTAGACTACGTACGGAATTTATGAAAAATCATCTGTTTGTTGCCTTATTGTAATTTGTTTTATGGTTTTACTCTATTAAATCCCAAACAAGTTCATATGTTCTGCTTTGGTTAGGTGACTTATCGAATCTCGTTATTTGTCTATTGGTCCATTCCATATCAAATCAACACAGGGTATAAACCTGACCATTACAGAATTTGATGAAATTTTGTATGGAGGGAAAAATTAAACGATTTTTCAAATACATCAAACGGTTTCAAAATTACGGCTATGTAAAGTTTCCCAAAATCTGCCAAAAAAACGTAACCGACATATTTTGAAATCACCATAGCGTTTCTCCTAATTGAGCTAGAGAGATGGGGGTGGTGTCATTTTATTCAGTTTTAAACGCTCTTTCTTTTGATGTACAACAAAACATACTTTGTTATTTTGATTTTCTCAAAAAGTGAATTTTTAAAAATTAAAAAAATCCTATAAATAGTTCACTTTTGGTAAGTGATTCTCAAAATTTCAAAGTGGAAGGCTAATAGGTGCATAGTTAAATCATAATTTTAGAAAGGGTGTTTTATGAAACTAGTTAGATATTTGAAAAAATATTTTCATTTTTCTTAATCTCTATGAGGACAACCTTCATACCACATTTCATCACATTTTGAGGTGGTCAAGTAAACTTTTTTATTTTAGTGTGATGAATTCTATGTTTTTATTTTATTTTAAAGAGATTCAAAACAGAGTCACCAACCAATAAAAAAGTAAGCTTTATTAAAAGTAAAAATAAAAGAGCTTCAGATACTGTAGAGCAAACTAAATTATGATTACATTTTCAAACTTTTAATTTAGCGGGCTGTACTACCTGCTTCAATATGTAAAATAGTCAAGAGCAATATAGAAAGTAATATTTTATCAAATTAAAAGTTTGAACAACTACAACACAGTGCCTTTCCACTGTCGTAGTTGTAACAGAGGGCACGTTTTTTTATACATATATACAATTACAACTAGTCAATGACTATCTAGCAATATTTTTCTAACATAGTAGGCTTTGTGGTGAAAATACGTCTAGTGTCGCACTTCACAATACAAAATACACTCTGAGCATGTGTAGTTCTTATATAATTTACACTAAGTCATTTGGTTTCGCTTTTTCAACCTCCGCACTAATGGTACGTTGACGAGCAAATGTGCTACCTCGAAATTCTGATGGCCATGGAGTCTGCTCGCATGTTTTCTTGCAAACCTTTGTACATCTTCAGCTACTAATGGCACCTTCAATTCCCGATGGATATCTACATTGCGGATATACCATGGTGCTCTAACTATACTGCGAATCACTTTGTTTTGAAATGTCTGTATTACTTGACGTTACATTTTTCGCGCATCCCCACAATTGAATGCCATATGTCCATACGGGTTTTAATACTTGCTTATACATCAGCAGTTTATTATGCACGGACAATTCGGAGTTCCTTCATAGAAGCCAGTGCATTTTTCTGTACTTTAGTCCAAGTTGTTCACGTTTCACATGTGTCGTCCAACGAAGTTTTGCATCCATGGTCATTCCTAGTTACTTTGCCTAATTTTCATGTGGAACAATTTGTTGATTAACTATCACCAATTTGTTGATTAATTAATTATCACTGGTTGATACACATAGTGCTTATTCGTAAAGTTGACATGAGTAGACTTTTCCCTCATTCAGCTTAATGCGCCATTTCCTGGTCCAGCTGCTAACATTATTCACAGCTGAATGTAATTTGTCAGTAGCTGTTTGTATGTATTGTCCAGTGGCAAGTAGAGCAGTGTCGTCAGCAAATGTAGCTGTCAAAACCCCATCATTTTTTTTTTAATATCACTAGTGTATAGCAAATAGAGAATGGGCCCGAGGACGCTACCCTGTGGGACTCCAGCAGCAATACTTCTTAATTCAGAGTAGTCTTCACCATGAACCCGTTACTCACCATGTTTTACCTGAAATATCGATCAGATATATAAGATTTTAAAATCTTGCTCATTTCTTTCGGTAAATAGCGATCAAGTTTACACTCCAAGCCCTCGTGCCACACTCGATCAAAAGCTTGGGCCACATCCAAAAATATAGATGCGCATATCCTTTTCTCTTCCAATGATCTCTCGATGACATCAGTTATGCGATGTACTTGATCTATAGTCGAGTACCTACCACGGAAACCGAACTGGTGAGTTGGAAAAATCTGTCTAGGTTCAATAATTGACTTAAGTCGTTTTAAGAGTA
Source organism: Philaenus spumarius (assembly GCA_018207615.1). NCBI lineage: Eukaryota > Metazoa > Arthropoda > Insecta > Hemiptera > Aphrophoridae > Philaenus > Philaenus spumarius. Next base: position 84,265 of record JAGFPH010005451.1, on the reverse strand, counting down.
GCCTTTCAAAAAGTTTTCCAATAGTTGGTAGCAGCGATATGGGCCGGTATGATGTTTTTTCTTCCAATTGCTTACCAGGTTTTGGGATCATAATTACCTCAGTGATCTTCCAATGTATGGGCACATACCTAAGCCGTACTGCGGCATTGAGAAGGTGGGTTAGCTTTACTGTGCATTTATATGGCAGCTCTTTGAGTATCTTGGCAGTGATAAGGTCAGAGAAAGGCACTTGCTTGACTTTAAGATTTCTGTTAATTTCATTGTTGACTTCTGCTGGTGTGATTTGCTTGACTAACATATGATCTGTATTATTAGCTGTTGATATATCTTCCACACCAGTAGGTGGATGGGGTTGAAATATATTTGTCAAATATTTAGCAAATATTTCTGCCTTGTCTTTGTCACTTCTAGCCCACTTACCATCATCTCTGCGGATCGTTGGAGCATACTTTTTAATATCTTAGCTGCTCTCCCGAGTGAATAGCCAGTATCTCACGGGCACGTTTAAAATTAAATTGTCAGCTGTCGAATGTTGTTTTCTCAAGTACAGTTTTTATTGAAAATCGACAGAGAAATTATTTTAAAGGCCTTTAAATCGGTTCTCCGGCCAGGAAAAGTTTTTTTTTAGCCTGATCCTCTGACAAGGTGTTGGTCATCTGTGAACCAAGTTTATCGAAATCATTAAAACCTCGAATTCTGCTGGCAAATGCTAACAGCTTTGCGCTCTGCATTATAAAATCGACCCTCGCTCCCACACGCGCAAACACACTCACACGGCCTACCTCCTTAATGGTGCCCTTATGAATCACTAGCCCTTTCACTAGCACAATCACATTTTTCTAACTGTTAACTTTACTTAATTTTTACTCTAATTACTGAACTCTAAATATTATTCCTCGCAAAATGAGTAAAAACACGGTATAATTGTGACAACTCTAAGCTGTTTTACGGTCAGTAGATTATAAAATCATAAATTCGACTACTTAAAAATCGTTATTGACATTATATTTGAATTAGCACGATCACAGTAACATGCATAACTACAGTAATTATTCTAGACTTCTAGTTGCGATTTCTAACTTATGCAAAAAACAAAGAAACTAAAAAATCTGAATTACTGTAATTAGCAGGTAGGCCGTGTGAGAACGATGGTCGATTTTATGGTTCAGAGCTTATGGCTGTCTGTTTATACAAACTATAGTTTAAGATAACATTGCACCTTATTTCAGATGTACTCATGTGGTGTAGTTAAAAATTGTAAAAGACAAACAATATTTTCTTAGTTAATTAAAAAATGGATGGTTTTCATTTTTTTATTTTTAATAGTAAGAGAGGGATTTTTTGTGTTGTTTAAAATAATTAAACGGTACCAGAAACTGGCACATACTTTTTCACGGACATATTTAAATTATTAAACAGATTCACAGTGACTTCATAATTGTAGGAGGGGTAGGAGAGGTGATTTTAACCTAGGAGATTAACTAATACATATTATTATTATTAGCTAGAGATAAAACTATTCGATCAATTTCGAACAAATTTGCACCAAACACGTCAATTAGGCCTATATAGATGCACGAGAAAATGTTTTGAAACATTGTGAAAAACAACTCCCTTTATGGCCAAAAAACCCCCAAAAACAGTTATTATTATTAGCTAAACGAGAATTTTTAGAAAGATGCGGTTTTTTGCAAATGGTAGGGATTAAAGGCTACAAATAAGCTAAATTTTATCAAAATCGTTAGAGCCGTTTTTTTGTAAAAAAGTTATATCTGATTTTTTGGGAGTTTTTTGACCAAAAAGGGGGTTGTTTTTCAAAATTTTTCAAAACCGTTTTTTGTGCATCTTTACAGGCCTACTTGACATTTGTTTGAAATCGATCGAATAGTTTTTGCTCTAGCTTTGTATACATACAGACATACAGACAGACATTTTGTAAAAACCACTTTTTTGGACTCAGGTGGTCCCAAAACGGATATTTCTACAAAAATCTCAACATCAATTTTTTTTGCGATCACTATACTGTACTTTCTCTATACTATAGTATAGTGAAAAAGTAAAAGGGGAGATTTTTTCCTTTGATTTGAATTTAAATGTAATATAATTTAAGCGTGCATAAATTTTCAATCTAAGGGCATTTAAATTTTGAATTTAACGGCATGTTATTTTTTTATGAATAAAAACTTGTTATTCAATTTATGATTTTGCTGAATTTAACCAATTGTAAGTAACTTACACTTACTAAGGCATCTCAGCGGTTTGGTGGACTTGTTCGTAAAGATAAGAATATAAATTTTGTATTTAAGATTGGCATGTGCAGTCTAGAGGGCCTAGTACGATCTACCAAATTTTAAATTATCCTAGACTGGCACACAAACTAAAGTTCTTATCACCCTGTAGGTACCTGAAACTATCAGCTTTAGAATGAGAAAGTGAATATTTTGTACCTTTATCAGATCCTAATATATCAAGATGCGACTGTACTTTTCTAACACCGTGTACTCAGCACTGAAATTAATGTAAGTCCGAAGGGATGTTGGGGTTAGTAAACATTTATTCTACGCTACAAAGATTAGTATGTGTGTTTGTAAAAAGCTGAGTATAATATTAAGGTAGAAATAATACTACGTAATTATACTTCAATTATGAAACAATTAATTACATTCGGGCTATTGTTTCCGTACGTAGAGATTCATTAAGTCAACGGAAATTAAATCCTTTAACAATATCCTGTAAAACCTAATGTTTTTCTGCGGAAGTAATAAACGAAAATTCTTTGATATAAAGAATTTAATATAAAATAATAGGAAATAGATATTATGTATGTTTTACCGAGGGACTGAATTTAGCAAAAGAATGGGGAAATGTCAAATGTTTGCATTAGTATAAAAACGATAAGTCACCGAATTACAAAAGATAATCTTCAGGCTCGTAACAATTCTATACTATGTATAAATCTTTGTACTTAAATAACTTCTCCTATCTAGATAAGGATGTTTGGATAATACGAAACGTACAAATCCTGGCGAGAATGCTGGCACTTGAACTATGGGCTACTAACCATACTAAAAACATCAGTATTCTCGGCGCGGGTAAATAAACCAGTTTCATGTTCCAATTTATGCGATTATCTGTAGAAAAACAAACATAAATAATGTAATTAAATTTAAAATAACTTTTGTAACTCTTTCAAGGGTGAGGTGACACCACCAGTTCGTCGAAAGAATGAATCACACTAGAAAGCGGCGTAGGAAAATGTTTTTTGTCTCCACTTATGCCCTTTCCCCACACCCCTCGCCAATGACGCCCGGGTAAAGTCAAGTACCAGGATTCGCGCCGATATCTTTAATCAAATGTAGCAGAGCTGCAGCTGTATTTAAACTTCAGGCCTTTGGTGGCGGGGAAAAATTACAATTGTCGCTGTGTAATTTAAAAACAAAAGAACCAAATATTTTGTTCTTCCAAATATATCTGTCCAATCTTGAGAACAATTAGAAAGCAATATTTCGGGAGATGAGTTGGGAGGAATTTGTTCAACATCTTAACGGGAAAAATTGGAAATATCTTGCTCGGTACGTGCAACAGGCTTGACAATATAGATGGGAACTAACCCGTGAATTCAACTACAAATGTTGCGAATATTTATTTATTTTCATGCCTTTACTTCCCTCCAATCATTAGTTAATATTTATATTGTTGTTGACAATCTTCCTCTAATCTTTTAAAGTGTTGTTGATAATCTTTACAACGTTGTCATAGTCAATTGGGTGTATGTGTGTGTGAGGGTGATCCAAATTCGGTTTCCTATTTTTAATTTAAGAAAGAGCACAACAATTTTACATTTACTTAAATTTTATTTTATTAACAAAATTGTTGACATTTATCATTAACAGTGGAAAATGATATCAGATAAATGGCCACCTCTGGACTTCCTACAGCAGTTGATTCTTTCAAGGTAGTTTTCTATGACTTTTTGACAAGTTTCGGGAGTTATCTGGGCTATAAGTTGGTGAATGTTTGCTTTCAGTTGCTACAACTTTTCAGGTTTTTTAGCGTAGGCATGACCCTTTAAAAAACATCACAGAAAAAAATTCATAGGTGTCAAATCACACGAGCTTGGCGGCCAATTGACATCACCGTATCGAGAAATAATGCGACCTCTGAACTTTTGACATAAAACATCCAAAGTTGCACGTGATGTGTGGCAGGTTGCGCCGTCTTGTTGAAAGCTCATGTCTTCCACATCAATATCTTCAACTTAATTCCAAAAGTACACGGTTATCATGCGCCTATATCGCTCACCATTGACAGTTACTGTCTGGCTTTCATTGTTTTCAAAGAAGTAGGACCCAATTACGCCACCTGACAATAATGCGCGCCACACAGTTACGTTTTGGGCATGCAATGGTCTCGCGTGTATGTCGTGAGGATTTTCATCGCCCCATATTCGGCAATTCTGTTTATTAACATACCCAGAGAGATGGAAATGTGCCTCTTCAGAGAAGAAAGTTTTCTTTGAAAAATCAGCATCAAAGAACACCTAATCCCGCTGCTCTAACACCCATTCTTCATAAATTCTTGACCTCTAGGTTTCAGTTCTTGGGTTAACTGAATTTTATAAGGATGTAAGTGCAAATCCTTATGCAAAATGCGCCAAAGGGCGTCGTACGAAAGGCCTAAAGTCTGGGAATTGATAACTGTGGTTCTCCGTTCACACTATCATTCACAGCATCAATATTCTCGGCTGATCGTACTCCACGATGATGCACAGGCATTTCTCTATCTCTAATGCTTCTTACCCACGAGTGTGGACCTGGAAAGAACGCAACCCGCACGGCACACTAATTTGCCCTGTCACTAATTTTAAATGCATTTCTAAAAACTCGGTCTGCATCTCTTCTCTTGAAAACACGGAAGTTTTCTGTATTAAAAATTAGTACGTGTGTTTAACAATAGTATTGGGGGGTGCTAACCGAAGTAATCCGCTAGGATTTGAAAGTCGGCATTTCTGAGAAATCAAAGGGTTGATAGTTCCGAAAAACATATTAGTGACATGGCTAGTACAGCCGTGGCCAACGACACCGGTCTTAGCGCCTGTAAATCTCAGGTCCACGCTCGTGACTACTACACAGTATCAAGGATGCCGCTGGATAGTGCATACTGAGTAGTTGTCTTAAAAGATTTGTTCCCTATTTTCCTGTGAAAAACACCACTTCCAAAACAATAAAATATTCTGGACGTTCATTCAAAAACTATGACCCTACTGCGCTTGCGTCAGGATCTAGGCCATTGTTATTCCCACCACGGTACTCAAATCTCACTCTCCTAATCAATCGTAATTTCCTGGAAATATCACAGAGTATGCAATAATCTGTTTGCATTTGCTTCGCCGAGATTCACCGCGGTTGTTGGTGAACGTATCAAGCAGGGGGTGGTGGTATCTGCTAAATAGATAAACTGTATTCGTATTCGCTATGCCTACTTACAATAAATACATGTATGTATACTATTACACCATTGAACATGTACTGTATGTTATATAAGATATGCAATATCCCAAAACAAACACGGAACTTTCTTGTGATACAATTTAACCCTTTCTCAAGGGCCGTCACTGTTTATTGTAGCCACGTTATTGGCTCGGCAAAGGTTTATATTTTACACATTTTTACAAAAGAGATATGCGCTACAAAAGTTCTTTTGTTTCATAATCAATACAAAGAGGTGAGCAAGGATTATAAAAATGTGGAACCTGTTGTTAAAAGCATATTAAAAATATCTATCTGCCTATATATCTATATCTACTTATATAAAGCTAGACGGTAACACTGATTCATTGACATTAATTATTAGGCAATTCCCGTAAACGGACCCCCCTCAACCTTATACTTGAATTAAAGCTCTCGACGAGAAACTTTTGGGAAAATTGCCAGAAGTTAACATTTTTCAATTTTGCAATCACCTTTTGGGCGGGAAAGATTTTTTAGATTTGTTTAATTTTTTTATTTTTTTACTTTGAGCGCGTTTTGTAAGAAAACGGTAAGAGATAGCAAAAGTTGTTAAATTCAAAAGTTGTAGAAAATTTAATTTTAGACCAACGATTTTTCATCAGATTTAAGATCCAATCATCCATTTAGCCACTATTTATCCGAGAAGGGAAGCTCCGCCCAACGTTTTTAAAGCTAGCCGGTTTCACTGATTCACTGACATTAATTATTAGGCATTTCCCGTAATCGTACTCCCCTCGACCTCATACTTGAATTAAAGCTCTCGACGAGAAACCTTTAGGAAAATTGCCAGAATTTAACATTTTTTAATTTTGGAAGCACCTTTCGGGTGGGAAAGATTTTTTCGTTTTTTTCGATTTCTTCAATTTCTCACTTTGGGCGCATTTAGTAAGAAAACGGTAAGAGATAGCAAAAATGTTAAATATAAAAGTTGTAGAAAATTAAATTTCAAAGAAGAGATTTTCCGTCAGATTCAAGATCCAATCATCCCTTTAGCCGTTATTAACCTATCCCTCCGCTATCATCCCTCCGCCAAACAATCGTTCTAATTTCCCAAGTTAATCTTATGGAGATAATGTTTAATGAGTTTGAGTCAGCTGCCAAATAAAACAGCTGATTTGTGCTCGGTCACCTATGTACAAACGAGATAAAGATTAACAAGATTCTTTAGCGAATTTTCCAACTGCGAGCGAAGCGAAGCAGCCATCTGAGGCCGAAGGCCGAGGCGGGGTTGGGACGCGAAGCGTCCAGGGGCAGAGCCCCTAGTAATATATAAGCCAAATACTACTCAATTACTCACTCACTGACTCATCACGAAATCTCAAAAACTACTAAACGGATTGGAACGAAATTTGGTATGTAGCTTCCTCTAGGGCCATAGGTGCTCACTAAGAAAGGGTTTCAACAAATTCGAAATATTAGGGGGCTTTGGTGGTGGGGGGGGGGTAAAATCTCTAAATTACGATTTCTCCAAAACTACCAAACGGATTGGAACGAAATTTGGTATGTAGCTTCTTCTAGGGCAATAGGGGCTAACTAAGAAAGGTTTTCAAAATTTTTTAAAATTTAGGGGGGTTTGCGGTGGAGTCAAAGTTATTAAAAAAAAAACACCGAACGGATTGGAATGAAATTTGGTATGTAGTTTCCCCTGTTAGGTGTTCGCTAAGAAAGATTTAAAAAAAAACCGAAATTTTAGGGGGAGTTTGAAGGGGGTTTAAGTTGCTAAAAAAAAAGCATGAAACTGATTCTAATGAAATTTGATATGTAGCTTCCTCTAGGGCCCTAGGTGTTCGCTAAGAAAGGTTTTCAAAAAAAAAATCGAACATTTAGGGGGTTTTTGGGGGGTAAAAGTTACTAAAAAAAACATTAAACGGATTGGAATGAAATTTAGTATGTAGCTTCCTCTAGAGCCCTAGGTACTCCCTAAGAAAGTTTTTTTTTAAATTCGAAATTTTGGGGGGTTATAGTTACTAAAAATCCCCATAAGAAATACATAGTGTAATATATTTATTGATATATATTTGTTTGTGAATAAATATTTAACTTTGATTTGTCTATCCGTGCAAAGCCGGATTGGGCAGCTAGTATATCTATATATATATTAGCCGCTTTGTCCTGACTGTCGTTGAATCAAGGTATAGCACAAACTACTTAAAATACAAATACGAAAATTTTAAGTTATATTCTTATTTCTTCATCTTACTCACATTAAGAAAGGATTTTGCAAAATGTTTATTTTAAAGCATAAAAATAGTGAACATTCGGGGGTTCACTCCCAGCCCTATAACAGTTAAAACAGCTGTTCTAATGAAAAGCTTAGCAATGCATGTTTGTTTACATTCATTACCATAGCAACCAACTTAGCAAATTTAGAATCATTTTGTTATTCTTAACAACCAATTTTTCTTAGGTTAGATTATCAAACTAAAAGCAAACACAAATAAACATCAGCAAAAGATGCTTACTGTATTATAATTCTATTCAAACATATGTTTTTACATAATTATAAACAGCTTATTTTGATCTAAGTTTTAACATAATTTTAGACTAGGCCTACAATATGAACCAAATCACGTTTATTTACAACCAATTTGGCAAATTAAGAATCATTTAATTATTCTTCACAACTAACAGGTTTTTTTTAGATTAGGTAAAGGCAAACAAAAGGCTTACTGTATTATAAGTCAAATTTCTGGTGTTACATATTATATTGTTTCCTTTAATTGCTAGTATCACATATATTATTTCTCAAGGCCATTTTTTTGTCGGTACGCCATAACTTCCTTAATACATCATCAAATTACATAAATGAGGCATAATTTTAAAGCTTTCCTTAATCGCTACACCGGAAAAATATACAAAATACAATTATACGAAAAAAAACAAAAAATAAATAAAGAATCCGAAAGTAACAGTGATGTAAGATCAAGTAAGTTGTAGGGATATTTTCCTGGCGTTGGCAACACTGATGATAACAATACCCAGCTGGAGAGCTGCCGTTACGCCACTACATTGCTATTTTTAATTAATTGTAAGCGTGGTTATACACAGCACTGTGGATTCACTTATATGTTGTTGTTTACTTTCGCACTCAATACGCACTATACGATACTAAATATACGGTGTGTACTTTAATTAAGTGGGATTTAAGTAAGTTAGAATGTGAATGCTTCGCACGGGTTAGCTAGTCAAAATTTAATTGAAATGTTGATTATTGATTATTTAAATATGAATGGTGAAATTACAACGGATGCCGCAATACGAATTATTTGGGTTGGTCTTTTATTTCAATCTGTTTTACATTAGCTATGTATGGGCCACAGCTAAAAATATCAGAGTATACAATAATCTGTTTGCATTGGCTTCGTCATTGGTCGACTTAGGCGCAAGTAGGTAAGTACTCCTATTTTGCGAAATATTATTGCTGGTAATGTCTAATAATACGATTTTCTCGCGGAAATTCTACAAGTCAACTTTTAAGACTAAATATGTGGCTGTTCGGCGAGAATCTTCTAAAAGTCGGATCTTTAGCGATTATAATTTTCAGCGTACACAAGACACGCATCCCGAGACAATTTATTATTTAAATTTTATAAGTAGAACTCTAGAAATATGCGTTACTAAATTTGTATTTCTATTAAAAAATTTTTTTTCTTTAATAAAATAGATTTAGGGCCACTTAAGCCGAAATATGGACCTTATGAGCCTACTACCGAGATGCGTTGCTGACTTGAGATGTTCATCGTCTATCCTCGTTATTTCTTGTCTCTCTTTCAATCCGATTAAATGAAATACTGCTGTGTTATTTTAGATAACCCTGGATGTATTTTAAATCTAAATAACATACAAGTAGTCATCCTTCATTAAAATCGATGTAATAATAATTTAGATTGGCAATTTTAATTACGCAACAAAATTGTAAAGTATTACGTATTTATTACTGTAAGCTTACAAGTGCGTATACGTGTTTATTGGGAATAATTCTTTTAACGTTCTGTTTTATAGGCTGGGTCATAAAACACACTGCCCAATTTATGATCCATCGGCATTTAATAGTATGGCTTTTAAACTGTCCAGTAGATAAATTATAGCTGACAGTATACGGAAGTGAATAGGGAGATTGAATTTAGCAAAAGGTTTTACAATGTATGCTTGACCTGAGGGATTTTTAAGTTCTCATGGGGATAATCTAGTCCTTTGGTTTCATCATATCTAGTGAGTCACGGTATCACGCTTTGTCATTGTAGTCAATTTAGCGATCGTATTTTACAATGACCCTGAAGAAAAAAAACCTGAGAATTTGTTTATGCTTAGTAAATTGTTTTACTACTAAGGAATGATTATTTTCATGTACCCCACAAAGTGTGAAATGTACTGGAAATTACAACAATTAGCTTAAATGAATCTAGCAATTTCTTTGTTTCTAATGTACATACGTAATGCATTTAGGTACATATTCTAACACATTCAAAATATTTTCCATTGACAAACGATATCTGCTGTCGGACTAAACAGTTCCAAAGTTAATAGGATAAGATAAGGGTAGACTATACAGCACTACATTTAAGTGCTAAAATTAAATCACTCGCAACAGAACTAATTTAATGCTCGCCAACAAACCCACTCCAGAAAACAGCCGTCCGTTAACAAAAACTTAAAGAAAGCTCCAACAATCTGAAACGGAAAGTCTGGTAATTGGACGAGAACAAGTTTTTGACAGTGAAAAACAGGTATAAGAGAAACTTAACCTTTTATCCCCTTTGGCCTCTAGCAAATTAATTTATCATCTCGAAAATAATTTCTAAATAAATTCTCCGAGGGCTTTTGACAAAGTTTTAATTCAATTTTGTTTTTACCTTGTGTCGGCGTCGTAAACTAAAACTCGATTCTCTGATATGTTTTCAAGGTTTGTACAGTTGATATCACTCTTACTCCATTGTTTCACCTTCATACTCTCCGATATTGGTTTTTAAGCTGACCAAACTCTAAATCAATCGAAAAGAACCAATTAAATGCGTGCTGCACACGCGACAAATATTAGTACTCGATTCTAATTTAAGGAAAATAAAATCGTGCCCATATAGGCTGTTTACAATCAAACAGATAAGGGTGCGATGCAAATGCGAAATTATATTTTAGCTGACGAAATTTAACACGTGCAAGTTGACCCTCGGAGATAGATTGACACAAATCACTTGAATCTATTTGAACACACACAAAGTTAGTGTTTCAATTAATTACACCTGAACATACTTTAAAAGACCTGTAAAAAGTAAATTGATAAATACAAACAATTTCTGAAAAGCTAACAAAAAGCCATCGTGTACTATTTTGTTTTGAATTTTCTTGACACAAAACCTTTAACTGTTTTTTTTTTCTTTATTCACAAAGTAACGAACCACTGTTTGTTTGGTTATTAGTTCCCTGAAAGCACGATATTGTTTTATAATACGAGTAGTATATTTCATCACTAGCACCGAAAGTGACGGTTTTCGATACGAGCACAAGTTTAACCACTTTCTTGAGCGAGGATCGAAAATCCACTTTTGAACGATGCTTTTCATCACACTGTGATTAATATATTAATAATAAATTAAATATATTTTTTTTTTCAAAATAACCTATCATTTCTCAGTTACATTTCTGAAGTACAATGACAACATAGTTTACGTTTACAGCGCTAACTAAATTATTGAGATCAGCTGATTTTAATATCAACAGCGATACAAATAAATACCTTCCTTAATTCTAAGAATTTATAGGCCTAGCCATTGATTTTTAAATAAAAGTTTATCTTGTCTTCGCTGTTTTATTCTGTTTTTATTTTATCGCTTTCAACCGAGATAACCGCAAACATTACATGGCAACAATACATTGTTTAATTTGACTAAATTAATTGGAACAGATGATATCAAATCATCGCGTAATATTAATGGACAAAATTTTAATACACTACTACCGATACTTTTACACGAATAAACTCACTGATGTACTTTTTTAAATAATAAGTTATAAGTTTATTTATTTTACTTAATACTTGTAAATAGTATCAAAATGTGTTTTTATTGTTGGTCATGTTTTTTTCTTTGTTACAATAGTTATTATATAAAATTAATTTATTTTAATAATCAATTAATTAATTAATTAATTAATAAGACGACATTACAAATCATAATTATTATAGATAGCGCTACTGGTGTTATAATTTATAACTAATTTAGAGGTCGGCAAAATGCTATTCTCAATGCTCAAAGCTGATACTGAAAGTGATTATTTTCGATACAGTGTGATGAAAACACTATTCTTTTTTTATGGAAAATATTTTACAACAGTATTGTTCAATGTGAAGTAATAAAATTTCTAGTAATACATAACTACTGGCTATCTAGAACCTAGATTTACACTACATCTATATACCTAGATATTAAGCGTCTTTATTACTCTTACTGCCAAAAATAAACCGTCTCTCTATTTTATCAATAATGCATGTAATTTACGCAAAAAACAGTAGCCCTTTTGCACATGGTCACAGCTATCTCGACCTTAGTGACTCTGCCCTAATCAATCGTGCTTTCCGTGAAAATATCAGAGTATACGATAGTCAGTTTGCATTTGCTTCATCGCGAGTCGCCGTGGGGGGTTGGCGAGCTAAGCGAGCATGTGTCAGAGCCCTTTAGTTATTCATACAAAAAAGAGAATTTTATCAAAGCAGTTGTTTTTTTCGTTGAAAGAAGGAACTCAAAATCTCTTGTTAACTAAAACCGCTCAAAATATCTTTCGAGATAACGTTAACAAAACAATTTCAAACCGACGTTACTTTGGAAAAGTACGAAATAAAGTTTTGTTCAAACAAACGCTAACGCTCTCTATGATCGGTTGATGGAATTGTGTTTGACAGTTGGCAAGCTAAAGTTATTGTAGCATAGACAATCGCATTATCGTAAATCCCACATTAATGCTTCTCTCTGGAGACGGTGATATTGATAATTGCGCAAGCTCCTTGAGAGTTGTATAATGAATTGTTTGCCGTTTACACATTTATTTATTGGACAAACTTAATTAAACATCAAATGATCCGGGTGTTTTGTATAGCATATATACTGGATTTTGTTGGTATTTTAAAGCATGACCGGTTTATAAAAATATCACAATTTTAATTGATTTTTTGATCATTTTGCAATATACCTTCATACATACTTATAAGGCTACAAAAGTGGGATTTGACGAATTACTGCTTTATTGGCGAATTCCGTAGGGAAGTGAGGTATTGCAGTGACTCTTATGGTGAAACCTAAGGTCGGAAATGGTCAATGAGCACCTATCTTGGTCCCTAGAACATGTTTAGTGGGGTCATTAAAAATGTTATATACGAATAAATGTATGTGTTCGCAGTCTAACGGTCCCATTTTCATTTCGATTGGTCTAAATGTGGAAGACGTTGGTTTTCTAAGTCGCTCGGACGAGTTCGTTAGCAAACAAAAATACAACAACCAGAAGCACATTTTTTAACAGGAAGTAAAGATTTTTTGTGATTTTTTACATGTGCCATTATTTAAATAGCGCGCCACTATTTGAACCAGAAAGACATTTCTCGTTGAATCAAATAAATCTCTGTTTAATACACTGAACGCCCACGGCATCTAGCGGGTAGCGAACATAACTCCAATCAGCTGATCATTATCATTGCTAAGCGCATGCGTAGATAAAGGCAAGTAATGCTAACCTTCATTCGTCTTTCTCTTTGAAATTAACCTTGAACTTGTAGTTCTTTAATCAAAAATAGTCGTTAACAAAGTGCGATAAATCAAAAACAGTAATGTCGCGAAAGTTATTCATATTGTAAAGCGGACGGTCAAGTTTCGTTATTTCACAAAACATGTGAATACGTTTAAACATTTTGACATCTATTACCAGGTAACGATTTAAACAAATTCTTAATTATATTTCCATCTGAGTTGGTATATTAATTTGTACTGTTGTAAATTTTAACTATAATTATATATCTGCAGTTACAGAGTAATTTTGTTAATCTATAAGTAAATTTAACCTATTCAGCCATTTCTTTTAACCCTATGATACAGCCTATAAGCCTTCAGCAAATTTCAGTTTAAAATATAGTAGCCTTTTGTGCTATATAAAGGAGAAACATATTAGTAGAGCCTTAGTCTCTGTTCAAATTTTCTGTTATTAATTTTATAAAACAATATGTTACCATACAGTTTCTTGCACGAACAGACATTCAGTTTCTTGCATAATATTACAATTCTGTTTTGCACATGAGTTTTGCACTTAACCTTTTGGTTCTGAAACTAAAATTATGTTGTATTTTGTTTCATAGTTTACAACTGGTGCAACAATGACCTACAAAAACTGAATAAGCTTATTTTTTTAAAATTTCTGCATTCAAAAGAACTGTTAGTGTAAAACTCCAACTTAGTGAAATATCAGTGACTATTAACAGATAATTTATATATAATTCAAATAGCAATTACCTGTGCCTTAAAATCAATATTAATGAAGGCTATTTTATAACAAGAAAATACAAAAATAATCTGATAAAGGCTGTATGTAAATTTCTTTTAATTAAATAACTTGGATGGGACCGCTAGCAAATTTTTGGAACCACAATCCTCAAAGGATTTCATTCTAAATTCAAAAAACCTTTTTTTTTCTTCTTAAATGAGAGACGTCTCTGAAAATTATTAAACGCCATTATTTTTATTATTTAATTTGACTTAGTATTAAGGTTGGCAAACAAAACAAATGTTATTAATAAATCCATGGTAATAAATTGTAATAAATCTTTTTATTATAAATGGGGAGGGTTTTTCTAATTTTACTTTAGGGGAGGGATCTTTTAAATTTAATCAAAATCAATATTGTAAATGTAAACTATTCTTAAATTTTCTTTTCAATTATAACTAAGGGCATATCAATTTAAATCTTGTCTTTAAGGGCATATGATTTTTGCATATCACTTTACAGTTAAATTAAATAAACAAAGTGTTCGTTATATATGAATTGTATTTATTGTATTTCCTGTATATAGCTAACTCAGGTGTTCAATATCAACTTTAAATAAAGTAAGGTTACAGATCCTTGCTGTACTAGGTAAAGTTTTATTTCTTATAGGATTGTATGTACCATCTTAGTCTTAGCCCAGCACGCATTCCAAATTGCCGTCATTATTCTTTAAAGGTGGTACATAATTTTGTGGTGCGAGAGCGTGATTACCTTCCAATTAAAATTCCTCTCTGGTACATACACTAGAATAAAATTTTGTTAAGTTTATCTAAAACTAGTAAACGTAATAATTTAGTTACGTTTACGTTAATCTTATCTTTAAATTATAAAATTACAATGAACAAAATACAAAAATTTGGGAAAATCTGCAATATATATAAGTATATAAAAAAGAAATTGTATAAGTTGTTTGTAATTCGGTCCCTTATTTGTTGGTTTTGAAATGTTGATCTGATGCATGTACATGAAAACCCACAGTAAATATTGATCGAAAACTATCAACCTACTCTGGTAAAAATTGACAGCAAAATCAACAAATGATAACACGAGAAATCTAAATTTACATAGGCTGTCCCATAAGTAAAGTGTCAAATTTTGAGGAATGGTTCTATAGGTCAAAATTTATGTTTAATAATTGGTTTATTCAACCCGTGCGTCGTCCTATACCAACACAGTAAACACAACAATATTTATGTGCATTTGCTGTCTTTATCTGTAACTTAGCTATTATCCTTCATCCGATTGTTTTGAAAGTTACACCCTCTGAAATGGAATCAAAAGGGCTAAAAAAAAGGTATCTTGAAGTTTTTTGTTAAAATGTACGGTTTTTGAGTAATTTAGGTTTGAAATTTTCAAACCGCCGCCATTTTGAAACTCATGATTGGATTTAATCGTTTATTTTTCGTGAGATATATCATTGTTATTCTAAACTTCATGCCAAGTTTGAACTCAATCAGTCAAACCGTTCTCTAGATAAGAATTATTTTGTGCAAAAAACCAAAAGGCGGATATCTACAAAATGAAGAATTTTCGGGTCTGTGCTTATATAAACTTTTTTTCTTATTTTGACCCATAGAAGCATTCCCCGAAGTTTGGCACTTTACTTCACCCTGTATATATTAATCAAGAAAGGGAGAAAATTATTCGTTACAAAATTATTTCAGCTTTCGTGGAGATTTTAATTGAGAAAATAATCGTTTTAAATAATTTCTTCAATTACGTTCTAAAGTACTCGGATTATTAAAGAGGCGTAAATGAGAACAAATAAAGACTCCTGAGATGTTACGGCTGAGTTGAACTACCTGAGAAAATGAAGCCCGTCCGATGAAGAGCTCAAACCCATTCTTTCCGCCTTTTCAATTCCTTTTGCATCAGCAATTGATTGGGGACTTGGGATAAAAATAGAACGGTACTTTTATATTGTATCCTTCACAATGACGGAAACCGTTCGTAATAATACTGCTGAAACATTTCCATTTCGTCAAATCGTGCAATAAGGCGAACACAAGGGTAAATATTTTCCGCAAAAATGTACGTGTGAAATTTATTTTAATTGATTGAGCTGAAAAATATTTTTAAATAATTCGATCACGACGCTGAATTGCTGATGTAATTTGAGCGAATTTTCTAAATTAAGTTTATATGTTTTAGGTATTCAACCAACAATTTGGGATATTATTCTACTCACAAGGTCGCTGAATAGCTGCCTACAGGTACGAAATATAATTATTAGTAGAAGTTTTAGCACCTCCCCCCCTGGGTCACGATATGCTTCGTTCCGCTCGCAGCGGAAAACTAGCTTTGCGAGTTTGCACCTCGACCTAGCGGCCCCGGAGTATATACTGTTTCGCTTCGCTCGCAACCTATAAACTCGCATCGCGAGATAAATAACAGCTAGTGGTTTTATGGTGGTATTTTACGTTTTGTCAAATTTTGGGCGAAACAAACGGGCTACAAAGCCGTGTAAAAAAAACAAATGTAAATAATAATATCCTACTAGTGGCTTGTAGGGGCAAATTCCCCTATTAATGTTGAAAGAAACTTTAATATTTTGTATAGTAATTTTATTTTATAAATACTTAATAAAAACCTATACGCATAACCTTAAAATATATGTTTGTTTACAAATCATACTCAGCTGTTTTTCATTGCAATGTATTTCTTTAAAACCAGCTGGGCTTTAATTTTATACAAAAACAAACAACATAGCTGGGCTTTTGAATTTGAAATTAAAACGAATAGTCAAAGCAGTTTTTCGCGCTTTTTTCGAGTTATATTGCCTAAATTAAAAATCTAAAGCCAGTTTGCACATCTGCACACACAGACTCGTGTTTTAATGTATAATATTTGGGGGTAAATATTAAAACAAGAAAGCCTTACCGATTGCAAAGTTTTCATGTGGCGTATTAATAATATAGATATTTATTTTTGTTATATAAAACCTTAAAAAAGTTTCATTTTCCGTTAAAAAATCCAGCTTCCGTTTGTTGGATATTTTGGCTTACGAACTCATCCGAGCGACCTAGGAAACCAAATATAGACCAAATCGAAAGTACAATGCGGCCGTTAGAATGTGAACACGTTTATAGCCAGCCTACATAAAGTTCTTTAATAACACAAGAAAACCTGTTCAGGGGACCATGGTCGGTGCTCATTAACTACTCCCAACCTTGGGTCTCGCCGTAGCAATAGCTCATATTTCCTATGGAAATTCGCTAATAATTACTGAGGGAACCTCTGCGTGCTTCGTACGTTAACTATATTCCATCCACCATATTTTATTTTTATAGGCCACAAATTATGGATTTATAATTTAATTTTTGTAAGTATAATTTAAAGATAGGATTACCGCAAATGTAACTAAATTATTGCGTTTACTAGTTTTATAGTGTGAAAAATCACAAAAAAATCATTACTTCCTTTCAAAAAATGAGCTTCTGGTTGTATTATTGTTTGCTAACGAACTCGTCCGAGCGACTTAGAAAACCAACGTGTGTTTCACATTTGGACCAAATCGGAATGAAAAATGTCACTGCGAACACATACATGTATTCGTATATAACATTTTTAATGGCACCACTAAAAATGTTTTGGGGACCAAGATCGGTGCTCATTGACCACTTCCGACCTTAGGTTTCACCATAAGAGTCACTGCAATACCTCACTTTCCTATGGAATTCGCCAATAAAGGAGTCCTTCGTCAAATCCGACTTTTGTAGCCTTATAAGTATTTATGAAGGTATATTGTCAAAATGATCAAAAAATCTATTAAAATTGTGATATTTTGATAAACCGGTACGTGCATTAAAATACCAGCAAAATCCAGTATATATGCTATACAAAACACTCGGATCATTTGATGTTTAATTAAGTTCGTCCAATAAATAAATGTGTAAACGGCAAACAATTCATTACACAACTCTCATGGAGCTTGCACAATTATCATTGTCATCGTCTCCAGAGAGAAGCATTAATGTGGGATTTACGATAATGCGATTGTCTATGGTACAATAACTTTAGCTTGCCAACTGTCAAACACAATTCCATCAACTGATCATAGAGAGCGTTAGCGTTTGTTTGAACAAAACTTTATTTCGTACATTTCCAAAGTTACGTCGGTTTGAAATGGTTTTGTTAACGTTATCTCGAAAGATATTTTGAGAGGTTTTAGTTAACAAGAGATTTTGAGTTCCTTCTTTCAACGAAAAAACAACTGCTTTGATAGTATTCTCTTTTTATATGAATAGCTAAAGGGCTCTGACACATGCTCCCTTCGCTCATCAACACACTCGCGATGAAGCAAATGCAAACTGACTATCGTATACTCTGATATTTTCACGGAAATCACGATTGATTAGGTCGAGGTCGAGGTAGCTGTGACCATGTGCAATAGGGCCACTGTTTTTTGCGTAATTACATGAATGTTTGATAAAATAGAGAGACGGTTTATTTATGGCAGTAAGAGTAATGAATACGCACGTCAGCGTTTTTGAACTCGAAATGAATTACTAGAAATTTTATTACTTCACATTGAACAATACTGTTGAAAATATTTTCCATAAACATAGAATGGTGTTTTCATCACACTGTATCGAAAATAGTCACTTTCAGTATCAGCTTTGAGTACTGAAAATAGCGTTTTGCCAGTTTAGGTCGGCAAAATCAGCTGAAATTTTTACCGACCTCTAAATTAGTTATAAATTATAACAGTAGTAGCGCTATATAAAGTAATTATGATTCGAAATGTCGTCTCATTAATTTATTAGATATAATAAACTATTTTAACAAAGAAACAAACATGACTAACAATAAAAATTATATTTTGATACTATTTACAAGTATTAAGTAAAATAAATAAACTTATAACTTATTATTTAAAAAAGTACATCATTAAGTTTATTCGTGTAAAAGTATCGGTAGTAGTGTATTAAAATTGTGTCCATTAATATTACGAGATGATTTGATATCAGCTGTTCCAATTAACTTAGTGAACTTAAACAATGTATTGTTGCCATGTAATGTTTGCGGTTATGCAAGGTTGAAAGCGATAAAATAAGGACAAAATAAAACAGAAAAGACAAGATAAATTTTTCCTTAAAAATCAATGACTAGGCCTATAAATTCTTAGAATTAAAGAAGGTATTTATTTGTATCGCTGTTGATATTAAAATCAGCTGATCTCAATAATTTAGTTAGCGCTGTAAACGTAAACTATGTTGTCATTGTACTTCAGAAATGTTACTGACAAATGATAGGTTATTTTGAAAAAAATATATATTTTATTTATTATTAATATATTAATCACAGTGTGATGAAAAATATCGTTCAAAAATGGCTTTTCGATCCTCGCTCAAGAAAGTGGTTAAACTTGAGCTCGTATCGAAAAGCGTCACTTTCGGTCCTAGTGTTGAAATATACTATTATAAAACAATATCGTGCTTTCAGTGAACTAATAACTAAACAAACAGTGGTTCGTAACTTTGTGAATAAAGAAAAAAAACATTTAAAGGCTTTTTGTCAAGAAAATTCAAAACAAAATAGTACACAATGGCTTTTTGTTAACTTTTCAGAAATTGTAAGTATAAATGTCCAGATTTAATTGATTGAAACACTAATTTTGCTTGTGTTCAAATAAATTCAAGTGATTTGTGTCAATGTATCTCTGAGGGTCAACTTGCACGTGTTATCTTTCGTCAGCTGAAATATAATTTCGCATTTGCATCGCACCCTTATCCGTTTGATTGTAAACAGCCTCTATGGGCACGATTTTATTTTCCTTAAATTAGAATGAAGTACTAATATTTGTCGCGTGTGCAGCACGCATTTAATTAGTTATTTTCGATTGATTTAGAGTTGGTCAGCTTTCAAACAAATATCGGAGAGTATGAAGGTGAAACAATGGAGTAAGAGTGATATCAACTGTCCAAAACTTGAAAACATATCAGAGAATCGAGTTTTAGTTTACGACGCCGACACAACGTAAAAATAAAATTGAATTAAAACTTTGTTGAAACCCCTCGGAGAATTTATATAGAAATTATTTTCAAGATGATAAATTAATTTGCTAGTTGCCCATCACTCGTTGTAAGACGTCGATCAGATGAGCTGGATTTACAGGCGAATTGCCGTCTTTAAGGCAGTCAAATCTCGCGGTCCGTGTTTGTACACTTCAGCTTCGTGGTAACCCCAGAGGAAAAATCATAAGGCGTTAAGTCCGTTGATCGAGAAGGCCATTGAACATCACCCCACATTTACATGACCTTCGCTGGAAACTTTTGCCTCATAACTTCCATAGATCTCCTTGCCACACATGGTCAAGGTCGATTCCATTAAGGTTTGGTCTTAAGAAGTTCTGCAACATGTCAATTTACCGATCAGATGTGATGGTGACCGTCATTGCATCCACTTAAAAATAAATAGAGGCCAATGATTATTGGACTGCTTATGGCACACCAAGTAGATAGCCGAAGGCTGTGTAGTGGCGTTTGATGCAACTCTCTAGGGTTTGCTTCACTCCAATACCAAAAGTGTTGCCGCTTTACTAAAGCCCTGCACACACCGGAGCGATACTTTATCGCTAGAGCGACGCGATATAATTCCTAGAATTTTATCTGCGATACTTGGGCGATAATATCGCAGCGGAAACAGGTGCTTCCACACCAGAGCGGGAAAAGATATGCGTGGGAAAGCCAGTACACCTCAGGGGAGCGTAGGGTGCGGTAGTCGTGTGACTCTCTAGACGTAAAAGTGTTGTGTTATAGTTAGTGTTTGTATACTGTACTGTGTGTTTACTTCCCATGACATCGTCTGATGAAGAAGCGTTGCTGTTACTAGTCGTACTAGAAGACGAAAGAGCAAGGAAAATTTGGGTACACGACATAAATAAAGAACGGCTACAATTTGGCGAGTACCATATGCTCATGCCCCAGTTAAGATAAGATGAAAAAAGATTCTACATATATTTAAGAATGAATCAGGAATGTTTTGACGATTTGCTGAGTTTGATTGCTGACATTATTGAAAAGGAAAGTACCAAAGAGTTGACTTGGGAATTGAAATACAAGGGCAGACGTTCCCACGGTAGACGGCGTCACTACTTCCTGTAGCTCAAGCTGCTTCCTCCTCACTGTACCAAACAACCTTCCCAACACTTACCACGTGGTGGTACTAAACAATAAAATGGCTAAAATTATATGCACACGAAACATAATTACGTAGGCTTGGTTCATTAAATATTATGCAGTACCTATCCTGGAAGAAAGGTTTGGTCCTAGCTAGCAAAGTGCTTCTTGGGACCAGCAAAACTTTTCATACTTACCAGAAGTATTCAGTGTCTTTCCGATGTTCTCCCAGATCTTGTCTTTCTTCCGCATGTTCTTATAATCCTTGTGAGTTAAATCATAGAGCACCGGGTATGTATAAACAAACAACTTCAAGTAAGTGTTCGGTGATACACGACATGTTGTTGTTACAGGTGCACAGGACAGACAAAACTGAGTAGTTCAATGGTTTGGCCGCGTGGTATCGCTGCGATAAAGCGCTGCGAACAGTGCATACAGCGTTACTGCGATAATACCGCTACAGTATCGCATTCGTCTCGGTATCGCGTATCGCAGTTCACTCTGGTGTGTGCGGCTTCATAAGCCACCATGGTATCGCACGGACCACTGGTATCGCAAGAGAATTTCTAAGAAAAAGTATCGCGCCCGCTCTGGTATAGCACGGAGTATCGCTCTGGTGTGTGCAGGGCTTAAGCCTGAGAGGAGAAATGAGCCTCATCGCTGAACATGACGATATCGGTAGCTGGAATGTCATTAAGAAGCTTTCGACAAATGTTGACACGGTTTTCGAGGTCCCTCGGTAACAGTTCCTGTATAATCACCATTTTGTATGGGTGAAAAAAAGATCCCCTGAAAAATACGGGGTACTGAGCGACTTGACATATTCAGTGCAGCAGCAGTTTGCAAGCTCACTTCCGTGATGATCGGATGACACCAACATTGGTGTTTCACTCATGTAACATTTTAGGTGCGTTGATGACCTCCTCCCTAGCTTGAGTCTCTAAAATTTCAAACCCAATTCAAGATTGTTGGTTTTGAGGGAACTAGAGCTAAAGATCTAAATCATAGTTTCTTAGAAAAGCACGTTACGTGTCGACTACCGAATTTCCGTTATTAAGAAACGCTTCAATAAAGAACGCCCTTAGTTAATCTGGCCAGGCCAAGTTGTCTATTAACAAACCTTAGGTTCCCCCGAGTCGAATGATCCCTTCCACCAATCTCTAGGACCACCCCACATGACGCTATCCCTCGCCGAAGCCGAAATAGTAATGGAAGTATTTCCACATGCTTTATGTAAGACTGATTCCGACAATGGAGGGCTAAAGCTTAAACCTTATTATAACTACTGTATACCATTAATCATTGTATTTAGAAGTTATATTTTACCCCCTTAGATTTGAAATTATGATAAATAGGCCTACTATACATTTATAAAAAAAGAAATTATAAAAGGTGAAGTTAGTAAGACGGTCGGCATGTAAAGCACACAGTAGTAATTCAATTTACATACGGTGCAATGAAACTTACAAATTCAGTATTGGCAGAACAAAATCAAAACGACTTTTACATTCTTGTTTAACAACATTGTGAACATGGGAGTTAAACGCATTCCCCCTCCAGCCAAAACTCTTTAGAAACAGTGTTGCCACTCCAGCTTGACGGAGCAACGTAATTTATCCCCGTCATGAATAATTTCTGGATTAATTTCAGCAGAGTTTTCGCAAAGTTTTAATGTGATTATGCTCAGGAGTATTCCATAAGAAACGGGCTTTTAAAGTCGTTGAGGGTGTATTTTAGATGTGGCGTTCGTTTGATAAAGTCGTATGGTCTTTAATGAGTAATCAAGTTTTTAAACAGTTTGAAAATAACTGTTAAAATAACCACATTTTTCGCTTGAATGATAATTGTTATTTGTATGGATTTGTTTGAATCAGAACAGCTTTGTTGTTGTCAGGTTTAACGTTATATCGAAATAGTGAAATAATCCAAAGTCTTCCGTGACATTTTCAATTCACTATGAGCATGGTATGAAATAGAGTAAACCAGGTTACAGTTTTGTTGCGGATGTTCCACATCCACTAATACAATATCTACAAGTCCTAGAGATGCAGCTTTATTGTACAAAAACAAAACCGCCGAAATACGCAATCAGACTGCAAAGAAACAATAACGCCTAATTGACATATTTTTTTAACAAAAATAACTTTTCGATTCCAACACATTCTGGCGGATGTTGCACATCTACTAATACAATGTTTTACACTTCACGGTAGGCCTTGTCCACAATAGGAGATAATGTCTAGTGAATTTGGTCTATAGACGATGTATCTCTAGATGGTTTCTGAGATAATCGGGAAACAAATACCATGCCTGCAGACTGTTCGGAGACCAAAATCGAAGAATTTTCGTCTCCAGTCAGAAATGAGAGACTTGAGACAATCGGTAGACAATGATGCGCAAAACGTCGTAGTGTGCAGACCCTTGAGTTCCAAAACCTTTTTACCTTTTACTTTCTCACTATACTATAGTATAGAGAAAGTATAGTGATCGCAAAAAAAATAGATGTTGAGATTTCTGTGGAAATATCTGTTTTGGAACCTCCTGAGTCCAAAAAAGTGGTTTTTCAAAATGTCTGTCTGTATGTATGTGTGTATGTCTGTATGTATACAAATCTAGAGCGAAAACTATTCGATCGATTTCAAACAAATTTGCACCAGACATGTCAAGTAGGCCTGTATAGATGCACGAAAAACGGGTTTGAATTTTGTTTGAAAAACAACCCCCTTTTTGGCAAAAAAACCGCCCAAAAATCAGTTATTATTTTTTTATAAAAAAACGGCTCTAATGATTTTGATAAAATTTGGCTTAAACCTTTGATGTACCCTACCATATGCATAAAACCGCATCTTTCTAAAAACTCTCGTTTAGCTAATAATAATAGTAATAACTAATTTGTGTGGGTTTCTTGGCCGAAAAGGGGGTTGCTTTTCAAAATCTTTTTTCGGGCATCTATACAGGCCTAATTGACGTGTTTGGTGCAAATTTGTTCGAAATCGATCAAATAGTTTTCTCTCTAGAAAATAATAATAATATTTATTAGTTAATCTCCTACTTTAATAAATCACCTCTCCTACAAAACCTATAATTATGGAGTCACAGTGAATCTGTTTAATAATTTAAATAATATGTTTGTGAGAAAGTATGTGCCAGTTCTTGGTACCGTTTATTTAGTTACAAAATGTGGCCTAACGAAAATGTTTTATTATTTATTGAATATTACCAAAGGTCAATGTGTTTATGGGACGTTACATCTAATGATTATAAAAACCGATAAAAAAAAACTTACGATCGAAGATCTGGCTCGATGATACGAAGTGTCTGTGAGCGACTTAGAAAAAATTCACAATCTGAAAATATCTTTCCGGCGTGAACATAAAAAAATCATACGCAAAAATCTCACGTCTCCACCAACTTTTTCTTTTTCTCTTGTTTTCATCACTAATAATAATAACGGCACAAGCAGCAATACCTCAGCCAAGACTACCAACAAACCGGCCAGAGACAAACATTTGAGTGTGAACATCAGACAAAGTCAAGAGAACGTCTTCAGACTTTGTCACCTAGTGTGGACAAGGCCCTGTAAGTGTGTGGCTTTCTTAGCAGCTAGGTCTGCTAATTATTCTAGTACCATTGCCTATCCAAAGCCATCCGACTAGCCGGCTTGGAAGCGAGCCAACCATCGTTTGCTTTACTTCCGCCCTCCTCTTACAGCTGATATCGTCAACGATTACCTGATTTGTATTTTGAACACGGTAAATCATAAAACCGGTTTTGTAAACGGGTTTTTCTTCATTCAGAAACACTCTAAATATGCAGCAGTCATAATTCATCGTCGAACTCGGATAATAAACCCGATTAAATCCCCAGAAGTAGGTTTGAGAGATTTGAAATCTACCAATATTTCATTCATAGAACCTCTGCTGCTGACGTGCTGAATTGTTTTATAGTTTACCTTTTGTGATTTACTGAATGAAGATTTACGGAGTTCATCTTAAACTGACACGGCAAAATCCTTGCAAATATAACTGGTTTGTGTACTGAAAACTACTAGCCTGAAAATTTCTAGCCAAGTAATGGAGTACTTTTCTACAGTTTTTGTTTTCTACGTGTATTATCTGTATTCGATTATTGTGAAGTAGACCAGGCAACAGGTACTTTTACCAGGGAAAAAATGCGGGAGAGATGAAACGTGGTAATATAATTACATTTTGACATCCTAAAAAAATACTAAGTTTGCGACTCCCACTACTTTGAGCTTACGCGGCCATCTTGGAACTACACCTACATTTTTAGCTCCCTGCTGTCTGGGCTAAAGTTACATCATGGACTTATTATCCGTAACTAAACAGTGTAAATTTCATTTTCATTTTAGTCCTATAAACAATAAAATTATGAAATTGCCCCTGAAGCTTCTGTTACTATATAAGGCTGTATGTATACAGAGCCAGT
>JAGFPH010005451.1:36438-56267 GCA_018207615.1 Philaenus spumarius | reverse complement strand
TAAGGATAGATTATGTTCGACTGGAAAATGAAGTTGTATTAGGTTAGGAAAGGATAGGTTATGTTCGACTGGAAAATGAAGATGTATTAGGTTATTAAGGATAGATTATGTTCGACTGAACAATAAAGTTGTATTAGGTTAGGTTAGGTTGAGTTAGGTTTTGTTTCATGTATGATTAAAGGAAACTACAATGGCTTTATATCTACCCTAATTATTTTGTATTTCATTTGTTCATACATTTTTATACATTAGGCTATTATGGCTTTCTATTGAGGACCATATTAATGACCTGACATTTCCATTCCAATCACGTAAAAACAGGAGAAATCCTTAAAGAAATAAATCCTAATCAACAGAAACTACTTATTTAGAAACGCACATTCGGCACATTAATTAATGCACTTATTCCAAATTAACTAACACGTATTTAACAGTGTGCCTTTGTTAACGAAAAGAATTAATGTTTGTTTATAAAGTTGGTAACATTTCTTAGGGTAATTGCCCAAAGCTGCAGACGTAAAATATTACTACATTAATTACGGTACTTTTACTTTCCCGGAGGAACATTAAGCTCGGCCTAATTGCATGAAATAATCCAATAAGTAAACCATTCTTACTACTTGGTTTAATGTTATACGAAAATGTTGGATTATGAATTGCTTTATTTATTCGCACTATTCAAGTATTACTGCCAAATTGTATAATAAGGTATATTTTTAATACATATGCCCTATGTTTTTAATAAGAACATACAATGCAAACAAATTTGTTCAGTATGACTTTGATTTTTTTTTTCTTTTTACGTCCTGCTGTTTTGCACTTTAAGACTAATGAAGACGGGACCTACAGTTTTACGTGGAATCCGAACCACAGCCAATGATGTCTGTTTAAGAAACCATTTAGAAAATTATTCGGGGTCAGTGGGAATTGAACCCGGAACTTTTCCATTGATAGTTGCCATGACGATTGATAAAGCTTTCACGCATTAACAACCACGGCCATCGTAGCTTAGTATGACTTTGAAATTGCCCAATGATTTTTCTAATATCCCAGTAAAATAACAGAATAAAAATACACTTTGTTTAAATTAGTAGGCCCATAGGTTAAAAAACACTGACTACTATGTATCCTTCCCCCTTTTAGGGTATAACATTTGAATTATGTCAAATAACTCATTTGCCACAATCGAAAAAACGTAAGTCAAAAATTAGAGCTCGGAAAATTTCCATCAAAATAGATAGTAGCAACACGCGTTATAACGTGGCTTTTTTATTTCAATTTTCAAGATTTTAAACTGTATTATAAAAAACATAGGTTACATCGATGGCCTAAAACTGACTGAAACTTTAGATGGTGAAAGCGCGTTGATTTAGGCTAGTTATGTACAATTACGAACTTAATAACATTCAGAAAACTGCTACAGAATAATTTCTGTAGAGCAAACAATTTTTCTCTTATAATAAACTGTTTGTCTTGCACAAATTTAATTTTTCGAAGATTCCTACCAAGGAAACAATTTCACGAAGTTGTATTACCGAAATAATCACAAAGGAATTGTTTAGACAACCTTTTTAACCAACTACCTAAAGTAAAAAATAGTAATTAAAATTTAGAAAAACATGTTTCAATATACACGTTTTTAAAACTGACTAAAAATAATTAAAGAATTTCTCCTAACCCGTTAGATTAAAAACCACATAAATATTGTCCGGAAAATTTGTGAGTGAATTTTTATTAACTATGAAAAGTACTTGTAAGATTTAAGACGAAAAACGTGGGGCGTGTGCAGTAGATAATTGATGAATGAATAGTTATTGCATTTCAAGTGATATTGAACTGTTGTGTAAGTTTTAACAACTACAGCTACTCCTTAACACTCCGTACTATTAGTCTATCTATTGCATGAGTCCCACGTTTTTCGTTTTAAATCGTACAAGTATTTTCATAGCTATTAAAAATTCACAATCAAAACTTTTTAGGATCTTGTGGATGGAGTTAGAGGAATCTTTATAAGCTTATGGGTCTTTGGGGGTAGGAGAAATTATTTCATTCTTTTTAGTCTGATTTAAAAACGTGGTGATTAAAAAAAAAGTTTGTATAAATAATTGTTTTCTGCTTGTTATTATTGCGAGTGTCTTTAGCTCATCGGGGAGTTATTTTTAAATGGATTGCAAAATGTGTACCGAACAGACAGACTAGAAAGCGAGTTAATAAAAACAGGGTAATAACACTCATACTAATGTAAGTAAAATTTGTATGTTGAAGAAAATGGTGTCGGGATATTAAAACACTATGGTAATTTTGTCTTTGAACATATTTGGTATTTAGAAATGTTTTGTTCAAGTTTATTGAAAGGGGTTAAAATGAACAAAGCAAGATTTGAGTAAAAATCTCCACTTTTATCTACATAAATAAAAGAAAAATACCACAAACTCGCTGACTCATCTCATGCACCGCACGTTTTTCGTTTTAAATCTTACAATAGTACTTTCACAGCTCTTATAATTCACAATCACAAATTTTCAGAACAATCTGTACGAGATTAGGATTCAGTACGGGGCTAGGAGAAATTATTTTATACTTTTTAGTCCATTTTAAAAACGTGGCATTTAAAACAAAACGTTTTTATTTAGCCTAAATAATTTTTCCTTTCAATACACAGTTTGTTTGAAGTTTCGACTCCCAACTGTAAATAACGTTCTTAAAAACTGCGATCCAGTCGACAAAGCCGAAGTTTATGCGAAAAAACGCTGCGTTGCTAAAGGTGACTTACTATTTTTAAGAACTTCATTGACAACAAAAGCTTGTCGCTCTCAGACCAAGAATCGATGTACATGGAAAACGACCTGGAACGACACGTAAAAACACGTCCCCTAGGCTGGCCGCACACTGAGCGAGCATTTTGTTGTACAGCAAGTGCTTTGGACATTTTGCTTAGAGCATTTTGCGTAATTTCTTTCTCAGTGTGCGGACATAATATGCGTGTGCTGGCGAACATTGAGCAACAAGCGATATCATTCAACCTTCTGTCGATGTCAGTAGTCTACACAAAGATGTGTGAGGAAGAAGTGAACGTAAGTTTGTGTTTGTGGGAATTTATCCAAATGTTGGAAGTTAAACCACGTAAACATTGGGTTCATCCAATAAATAAAAAGAGAGATATTTCCTCTTTTATCAACGAACTTAAGTGAGATGAGTGCAAATTCTATAACGAGTTTTGAAGTCTTGCTTGGACTGTTGAAGGAGAAACTTACAAAATTATAAAACTTACAAATTATTTACTGCAGCCATTCTAACACGAACTGAAAACCTTTTGCAGTGGAAGCGAGAAGTGACAGATCACCTTTCGGCTCGAGCATGCGCAGGACGATTTGCTCTAAGCGTTGCATCTTGCTCAATCGGGAACTAGGCGTCGCGCACTGCTTCGAGCGCTCGATGGTGCTGTAGAGCGCTGTAGAGCATTTGTTCTGCCAGTGTGCGGTGTCCCATTTAAATACATGGAGGGCTAGTATTCCGTAAAACATTTTGCTGTAGAGCACTTGCTTTGAGCAGAATGCTCGCTCAGTGTGCGGACGGCCTTACTGAACTACATTCCCACCTACAGTTATGCCTCTCAAAAATCAGGTTCTTTTCTCCCAATTAATATTTCAACTATGTGTTGATTGAGATCAATAGAACCAACCCTACAAACTTTAGGGAGGTTTTTTACATTTACCCTTAAAACCGCCATACGGCTGTTTCAGCCGTATTAAATATTACATTTAAATTACGCGTCAGTGTCGACAATATCACGTTAAAATAATTGTATTTACAGTGGGAAGGTGTCTATTGTTCTGTTGTCTCGTATGTGGAGAGGGAAATTCGAGAAGCGGCGAAGACAAAAATGGCCCCTTGAATATATCCCAAGGGATATCCCATTTGTGAAATGTATTCTGGAAATGTGTTTGTTTAGACGAATTCAGAGTGGGAAATACGTTCCGTGGTGAGTTAGGGAAATGGAGTACATGGTGAACAAGTTTACGCCTTTACTTAATATTGTGTAGACGAAATAACGTTTTGTTATGTTTATTGGAGAAGCCTGTGCGTGCATCGCATGTTAACCCCTTGCATCACAAATTTATAAGTTGATTTTCATGAAGGCGTAGGATTAATCATAGCCTAAAACCTAAGGTGACAGTAAATGCGTAAAGCAAAATATTCAGTTTATAAACTTATAATAAAGTTTTAAAAGAACAAGCGTGTTATTAAGGCTAAAAATTTAACCTAAACACTAAATTATTTCAAAGTATGTAATCAGCTGTTAATGAAAATGCCACTGCGAAATATCCCTTTTATCTGAATACATAAATGCAAACTCGCTGACTCATCGCTATATCTCAAGAACCACAAAACGTATGCACTTGAAATTCGCCACAGCGAAATTTGGTTCCTCTCATGCTCTAGATGTGCTCAATAAAGTTGATTACAAACACAAAAAGTCGAAAACACAAATTGTACGAAATCTAAGAAATATCAAGGTCTCTAGAGAGTTGAAATCGTTTACAGTAGTACGTCTTACACGTTAGAAGCTAATTCATTTGGTAAACAGTTATCTGCAAAATGGACCAATACATAGGATTTTAAATTAACACTCTAAACAAGAGTTAACCTAACATGACCACCTATTCTGTCAATACGGTGAACTCATGCAGCTAATTGATCGTTTGGTGTTTTCTTATTGGCCTATACTTTTCAAAATCTAAAAGTTTTGTGGCTTCTCGAAATATTCCGTAAAACTGTATTTTTCTAGTTTATAAAAATTGGAGCGTTTGTTTCTTAGTTTGATCGGTTGCTGTATCAAAATTAACAATCCTAATATTCAAAAAGTCAATGAATAACCAATTTTTATTTTTAGCATTGACTCTAAATAAAATGTATAATTTCCATCACACTGTATGAAAATAAATAAATTCCAATTACAGCTGTGAATATCGAAAGAGATATTTTTCCAGTATAGTCCGGGAAAAAAGCTGGAAATTTTTCCCGTACAGCTTTGTTTTTATCAGTAATTATTATGTGTTTGATATCAGCTGTTCTTATTAATTTAACTAGCCGTATAAACGTAAACACGTTACGGCCATCGTCTAGCACGAAAAACAAGATCGCTTACTAGAAAAAGACCACTTTCGGTACTTGTGATAAAATTTACTACTGCTGTAATACAAAAATATACAGTAATGCTTTTTTTATAAGTAATGTTTAGTAATGTGTCTATAACGTTACATAGTAATCGTTATATTATTTGACTTATAGTTTGATTACTGTAGCCCGTGCATTACTGAGGATTGTAGTTAGTAAATGTACAGATAGAAATGTATGTCGTGAAGCGATTGGCTGTATGCGCAGAAGCAGAGACGGCCAATGCGCATGCGCTAACAGGTTGTAGGTCAGTGTAGCGAGTCAGTCGGTGACAGAGGTTCGTCGCATTGTCTAGTTCACTGGCTTTGCTAAAAACATTGTAGTGTTGACGCCCCGTGTTTATTTTCACTCTGTTTGTGGTGTACAAACAAAAATGGATGTGCATCCGAATTGTTCTACTAGTAGGAAATCAGTGACACAGTAAGACATGCGCCGCGCTCTAGCCGTAAAAAAGTGACTGGGCAGTACAGTTTCCTCACTCCGGGAATGTGTCCAAGATTGGAAGTAAAGAGGGGCCCCCACGCTTTATTTGTTGTGTCCAACGTCATCAGTACAACCTCAATAAAAAAAATATAGACCTCTGTTCTTCATTGTACACCCTAGTTTGTCACTGTAAAGTAAGGGTGAATAAAAGCGATAAAAACATTTTTCTTAGTGAACAGGACCTGTAAAAATTAGTTGTTTTATTTATAAATACATGCAGGATGTCACAAAAAACCTTATCGTGCTATAATACAGGATCGGATTTTCTGAATAAATGAAAATATTCAGAAACATTTTTCGAATTCGGGTTAGTTTATTTTAGTGTTTTGTTAGTTTTTTTTACAACAGTTGAAATAGAAAATCTTTTGCGCATGTGTTAAAAATTATGAAGGGAATGCGTTTTTGGAATCTACAAATAAAGAGAGCAGGAAGTATTTCCTGAGATACCCTTCCCCTTACATCATCCTATTTACTTTTCCCTCAAAATTTCCGTATGTATATTTACTAACTTTCACCAACCTGGCGACTAACAATACAATGTTAAAAGAATACAAAACCTAAAACTTTAAATACAGTATGATTAAAGCAAGATAGTATTATGGTGTCATTGTAGTGGACCTACGGAACAGTCTGGATCGCACCAAATCAGTGTCAACCAAGCACAAAATGTATTCATTACAGGAATTACCTTCCTCCTGACTAAACAAATGGTCGTACAGAAAATTGTTTCAAGTAAAAAAGTTAATTCCACTAATTATTAACAACTTTCTCGCAAAAGGTTTCTTTTTGCCTAAAAATACAAACATTTCTCGCTTTGAACAGTTGTTGTCATCACTTTTATTTTATAAAAAAAAAACTTTGTAAAATTTTGTCTCACAGTAGTTATAACATTTTATAATTTGTTTATGAAACAAAACCTTACTTATCTATAGATATTTGTCACAGTTTTCTCTAAAAGGTGAAATACTTTTTTATGTAAAGGTTTTAAGCAAGTAGGTAAAGTTATAAGAATGCCAAGCACTGTCCATTTTATCAGTTATATGTTATTTGTGGACATGTTTTTTTGTGGAATTGGTTGTACCGCCAAGGCAGTAATGAGAAGTAGAAGGGATGACAAGCCCATTAGGCCAAAAACACTCCTAGTTTGCTGGAACTGTAGTCTTGCTCGAATGACATATGTAGGCCTATACCCTAAGCAAATAACTTGCAAAAACATATATTAAAACAAATTTGGACTACCAATGTTTACGTCAAAATTAAATCTTAAAGAATTATATATTTATTTAATTTAAAACTGTGAAATACCTTAAAATTTAAAAATATCTAGAAAGAAATAATGAAACCAAAGATAAAAACGTGTTCAAGTTTTTATAGCGTATTCGATAAAAATTAGATTCTTGAATTATAGCACATTTGTACAGCCATTGCTTGTTGAGCAAAATTCGCAAGCCGCCCAATCGTGGTCATTTAAATACTTTAAAACCTCTTCCCTTGTTAAAAGTTCATGAGGTTTAAACGTCCTAAATCTAAAGTCATTTAAATTTAATATTTACATTTTCCGATGATAACTAGGGTACAATTGATTTAAATTACAAAGCGAGCAATTATAATTTTTTGCCTGATCCAAGGTTTATAATTTAAGTGGAGCAATTCTCCCCTACACTTGAATCCCCATCTAATTAATTTTAAATTAAATTCCTCTCTAAAATAGGTTTTGTCGCCGATGTCAAACTCTACCTCTCTGTAAAAGCCATGGTAAAACACTTCAATAATAATAAAACTAAAACATTCAAAAATTTTAGGGCTGCAATTTTGAAATGGGATTAGGTAAGTCCAATAGCTTTCTTTTTTAAAATGTATTCTTTTAAAATGAGATCTTTCATTTAAATTCTTACATTTTTAAATTCTTCTGAAATGTCTTGTTTTAAAATGATATATAGATTTTAATCTGTGTTTACATTTTTAAACGTATTTAAAATGACATAACTTTGAACCTGTGTTCAGATTAAAAATTTTAAAATTATATAACTTTGAACCTGTGTTTACATTTTTAAATTCTTCTAAAAATGTATTCTTTTAAAATGATATAACTTTGAACCTGTGTTTACATTTTAAAATTCATCACAAAATGTATTCTTTTAAAATGATATAACTTCTAACGTGTGTTTAATTTTTTAAATTCTTCTCAAAATGTATTCTTTTAAAATGACTTTCGACTTGTGTTTACATTTTAAAATTCTTCTCAAAATTTATTCTTTTAAAATCATATTTTTTTTGAACCTGTTTTTCCATTTTAAAATTCATATCAAAATATATTATTGTTGCAAGGTCCTAAAAGAACCCTGCCGGCTTCGACCAAATTGATCTTTTGCCCCCTTAATTTTTCTAACTACTCCCACCCAGTGATACCTGTCTTCCTCATAAAGGCACAGATGCTACCTATTGGGTTTCCTAGGATGGTTTCCCTTTCCTGCCCTGGGGGGCCTAGGGTAAAGGTTCTTGCCCTACCTAGAACCTCACATTCCAGAAGGATGTGTTCCGCCGATTCTTCAGCCAATCCGCATTTCCAACATATACTCTCCTCAGCAATCCCTATTCTATGTAGGTGTTTCCTGAGGTGACAGTGACCCGTTAATAGGACAACCACCCATCTCATGTTATCCCAACCTAGCGAGATAAGTTCTTCAGCATGTTTCCTGCCTGGCTTGAACAACTTCCTGGCAAATCCACCTGTTCCTGAAACCCTCCAGGCTTTGTCTTTGCCCTCCTGCATCCACATCTCAACCGATGCTCTGGCATGCCCATAGGAAATCCCAAGCACTGGCTCAGGGCCCACAAGAGGAGACTCAGACCATTTCCTGGCTAGCTCATCTGCTCTCTCATTACCATCAATACCTGAGTGCCCAGAGACCCAGCACACAGAAACCTCATTCCCTTGGCTAGGATGCCAAACCACTTTAGATTTTACTCTTTATGAATTTAGCGTTTATGCTGCTTGGCTATCAGAGAAAATCAGGATGTTCTTACCTTTGTATCCCATTCTAAGATTCTCTTCTAAGCACTCCGAGATCGTACAAACTTCTGCCTGAAAAACAGTAGCATGTTTGCCTAGATACAGGACAGTGGAGCCCTTAGGTTGAACCCCATTGACTCCACCCCCTGTTCCAGCCTCCGCCTTCGAGCCATCTGTAAACCAGACTATATCCTGCTCGTCGTATAAACTCCTTCCAGACTCCCATTCTTCCCTACAGAAGATTTTTGTCTTGAAGTGTTTCTCAATAGAGAGTTTTCGAATCATGTGGTCTGACGGCATGTTTAAAACTTCCTTAGAGACCACCTGATTTATTTTGCAGTGGCCTACCGCAGGCCATCTTGTTCTCCAGCAGCCTACCTGCTGCAGTCTTTATACGCCACCATCCTGGCCTGTCCCTGTATAAACACTCGAAGAGGAGGGAGATTCTGGAGGGCATTCAAAGCATCCGTCGGAGTCGACCCCATAGCATCCGTGACAGCCAGACAAGCCATCCTTT
Source organism: Philaenus spumarius (assembly GCA_018207615.1). Lineage (NCBI taxonomy): Eukaryota > Metazoa > Arthropoda > Insecta > Hemiptera > Aphrophoridae > Philaenus > Philaenus spumarius. The sequence continues at coordinate 47,076 of JAGFPH010005451.1, read as the reverse complement.
GTACACTATCCAGCCTCCCACCGACAACACTCTGAACTGTTTTAGGCCACCATACTACCGCCGCATAAGCGACTAGTGGTCTAATAATCATGGTGCAAATCCACATAACCATCTTTGGTTTTAGCCCCCATGTTTTACCTACAGCACTCTTACATGCAAACATAAGATTCTTGGCCAAAGTTATCAACCTCTCCATCTGCGGATTCCAGGTAAGACTTATATCCAGCAGGATACCCAAGTACTTTACCTGATCCCCAAATGCTACTCCTGCCCAAAGAGCTTAGACAGCTGATTAACCTCCAATTTCCCTTTTCTTGTAAAGGGAATACGAGAAAATTTTTCCAGGATTTACAGCCAGCTGTTCCTCCTGACACCATCTTTCAACTAGAGTAAAGGCACTCTGCATGAGTACACTGACAATCTTCAGATCTCTGCCTCTTACCACAATGACAACGTCATCGGCATAACCCTGGGTGTAAAATCCTTGTGCATTCAGCTTCCGCAGAAGCTTGTCCACTACAAGGTTCTATAGCAGGGGGGAAAGAACACCACCCTGAGCACATCCTCTCCTAGCCCTGACCATGATAGATTCATCATACAGGGATGCCTGCATTTTTCTGCTTATCATGGCATCAACCCATCCTATAACAGTTTTGTTCACCCCACATCCCTCTAACGATCTCAACATCGACTGGTGTGAAGTGTTACTGAAGGCACCCTCTATATCCAGAAATGCCGCCAGTATGATATAACTTTCGTCCTGTGTTTACATTTTAAAATTCTTCTCAAAATGTATTCTTTTAAAATTATATAACTTTCGAGCTGTGTTCAAATTTTAAAATTCTTCTCAAAATGTATTCTTTTAAAATGATATATTTTTCGACCTGTGTTTATATTTATAAATTCTTTAAATACGAGCCACCCAAAAATTTCCTATTTTGGAGTTCTGGGATTTGAACAAAAATATGTTTCTGAGATTATTCAGGTGCCAAACAGCGAAATTTTACTTGAAAACAAATGTCTAAACTGATTAGTTTCCTCATTATACGTACATCACGGCTGTTTCGTAACACATTGTATGTATGGCAATTTAGTTACCATTACTTTTACTAACAAGCTTAAACAAACAATAATGAAAGCTGTTATTTTCTTGATATGAGACTGAGTGCCAAGGCAATTCCAAGGCAATCAATAGGCCTGCCTCCAGTAATTTCATCAAGGCCTCCGGAGAATTACATGCCTTATTGCAATTCAAACTCGGCAAATAATTACATTCCATCCCGCCTTTGTTATCAAGACCTGTCGCCATCTTGTAACGAAACTGTAAAACAAGATTGTAACTATGCAGCATAATGTAGACATGCTTTTGGCTGTTTTCAATAGTAAATAACCCGACATAAATTTTTCGTACAGTATGAAATAATTTGACTACGCAGCTGAACGCTTACGCGGGTTGAGAGAATTTTCAATATTAAATTTATATGTTTTATGATTTCCAAAAACTATTTGAAAAATTGTTCTAATCACGAAGGCGCTGAATATCTGTCTACGTATACAAAAGTTATAAGTAGAATTTGTTTTAACCTCAGCCTCCACAACCCCTGCTCAACACACACTGCTTCGTATCGCTCGCTTTGCAAGTTTGCACCTCGACATTGCGGCCAAATACTTTGGACTTTGCACCCAGGCCTTCAGCCTCGTAACAGAAGTTGCCCCAAGGTAAAATCCAAATCGTGGATTTGAACCAAATACTTTTATGGTGTTTTACGTTTTCGTCGATTTTGGGGGAATCGGACATGTATAATTGTGTGTAAAAAAGAAAATGTGCATAATGATCTCTTATATTTGTTTTTATATAAAACCCTAAAAACTGTTTATTCTAATACGAAACATAAAAAAAATTACTTCCAATCAAAAAAAGTTCTGGATTTTTGTGTCTGCCGACCTATTCCGAGCTATTTAGAGAACCAACGTGTGTACCAAATTTGGACGAAAACGGATGTAAAATGCGGCCATTGCAGTTTAAACACACATATATATGTATATATTTTTTAATGACACTCCTAAACGTGTTCTGGGGACCATGATCGGTGCTCACTGACCACTCCTGACCTTCCGTTTCACCATAAGAGTCACTGCAGTTTCACCAATTACCTAACTAGTTGTTTGAAGCACTAAAATATATAAATTTAATTTTGGAAAATCGCTCAACTCACGTCAGCGGTTCAGTTGCGTGATTGAATTATTTTCTTCTCTTACGAACTTGGGTTTTATGCAACCTCCTCGTAGTAGTCTTTAGAGTTATCTAATCCCAGTTAAATTTGTTTAGTTAACTCCCAGAGCTTTATATCTGAGGAGAACGGCATTTGATAACAAAGTGCCTTGTGCAGTTCACTTCGATTAAACGTTTTGGACTTTTAAATTTGCGTTTTCCTGTTTGTTTAAAAGTTACAAAAGTATATCAGGGTCAACTTACAGAAGAATCGCTGTGCCAAGCTCGATCACAGCAAGGAACCGAGTTGGCAAACGCTGATATTGGTTTCGAAGGCCTCCCTTAAAAACGCTATTGTCCGTTCGCAGTTTAGTTGATAGCATGGGCCTTGTGGAGGCTTGCCACACTACTACCTGACCTAACTACATCGGCTCCTATTCACTACCACATTGAATTATCAATATCCTTGTCTTAGTGTTTAATTCAAGATCCAATTTTCTTTATTTCAGTAACGTATCTCATGTTTAAGTAAACCCTATTATGAAGTTTAAATTACAAAAAACTAACATTACATCAGTTTTATTCTAACGTATATTGCTGTGCTATTTCAATTATAACAAATTGTTCAAATTGTTTTTTTGAAAGCAAATATATTCTCCCAATAATTACTACAATACAATAGGCCTACATCAGAATTTAGGTCATGATAGATAGTACAGCACCAATAATGCTCTCATGTTTTCTGTAAACTAAATTTAGTGCTTAATTTTTCTCAATCCTTCATTCATTTTGATAACAAATTTAGAATTTAAAGATTTTTCCTAAAGTGTTTATATTATTATTCAGTTGTTGCTGTACAATATTTAATCATCAACTTTCCTAAAAAAAAACAGCTCTTCTATCAAAATAAATGTAAACAAAACCTCTATTTTTTACTTTGTATTAATGTTCCACATACAAATTAATTAATATAAATATCAATAAAATACAATATCAAGGGAAGCATAACCCTGATAACTAGTTTAATTGAGTTTTATGAGGTTGATGTTTTCATGCAGGCTACTAGCGTAAGATCTCCGTTTGAATAGCATGTACAATGCCTACCCATGCATCAACTAAACTGTAAACGGACAATAGTGGCGGCCATTGTAGTAGTTAGGTTTTCTCAGTCAAATTATAGTCCTCATTAGTTTACAAACAGAACCGTTTCTTTATCCTACCATTTATAGAGACATACCTTTACCAGAAAATTCATGAAACACAATATACGACAAATAATTCTAAATTAATAACTTGTTTTTAGAAAGAACAAGAAGAGCTCCTGGTGCGCTTGCGTAGTCGTCACAAATGTAAGCAGTTGTAGAACTAACATCAATAATACCTGACCTATATACAGAATCTGTTTACACGATCGATTAACTGCATTCAGTTAAACAGTCGAAGTGTAAATATATTTGTGACAGCTGATTAATGACATCCCATCCCGAGCATGCCGCACAGCTGTTAGATAACCTCGTACACTACACTACACTGTCCGTTATACATTATTAATGTTACAAGACTTCAAATAATGATTTGGGATGACAGTAGAGCTGTCAGTACTCTCTAAGAAAATAATGTTACGTATTGATTTCTAGGCAAAAGAAAATTTACAATATCATTATTATAATTCTCGAAACTCCGTGTATTGTACAAGCAGTGCATCCATCATTTTGTTTGATTACACTAGTCAACTTTCATCTCAAAAACTGATTTATATACTAAGTTAAAACATGACCTCAAATCTTGCAATCTTGAATACCTGACAATCTTGATTCCCCCGTAGGAAATATAGTTCCTTTGATTGGCGATATACAAAGTGATGCCAAAGTTTTGCAGCCCCTTCGTAATTCTAAATCTGTTTCACGTATTACCTCCAAAATTTCAGGAAGGTACAAATTCTGCACCTTTTAATTTCTTAGGTTTTTTACCTTTATTCTGTTAAGCGGGGGGGGGGGGGGGGGGGTTGTAAGTCAAAAATTTTAAATAGTTACCATTATTGTGTGATGCCTCATTTTAAAGCCATCGTTAAGTCGAGAAAATTGGTGTAAATTAAACCCCTCTCCGATATCCAAAATGGAGGAGCCAAGAAGATCAGATTTTTTATTTTTCTACGTATTGTATCCTAAAACAATTAGATGTGTATTCATTTTAAGATACAGAAAAATTCCAAATTTTTAAAATTTTTTTAGTTATAATTTAGAAAAAATTAACATCCAAGAGTTTTGATAATATTTATGAAAACAGGGCCTACTCAATACCTAAATCCTAATTGAAACTAATTATGATTTAAATCATTCAAAATTATAAAAATAAAATATATAGTTAATCATTTTATTTATTAAAATAAATAGATTTTAAAAGTCATTAATTTCTAAAAGAATTGTGCAATGTTTCTTAAAATTAATACACATCTAACTGTATGTAGAATACAATACGTAGAAATATCGAAAAATCTGAACTTCTTGGCTCCACTATTTTAGATTGGAGTTTACTTTCACCAATTTTCTTGTCTCAACGAGGGCTTTAAAATGAGTAAACACATAATAAGAGTTACTATTTAAAATGGTTTCCTTGCAACCTAATAAGGGTGAAATTCATTCCTACCCCTAAAAGGTACAGAATTTGCCCAATATAGTTGCCAATTCCGGCAAGTTGGAAGTTAACACGCGTAACAGATTTAAAATTACGAAGGTGTTGCGGAACTTTTGCATCAATCTGTGTAGGAAAAATAAAAAGATAGAAGGTTGTAATAATGTAGAGAGAAGAGAAGGAAAGATTAGTAATATTGAAGGGTAAGGTGCTGCTTTCTGGTGGCAAATAAAGTAACTAGAATTTTAGTTTCTAAGGCTGTCGAGGAGGTGCTGCTCTCTGGCAGCAGATAAAGAAAATTAACTAAACAGCATTTTTCAAATAGAACATTTTCATTTAAACTAGGCAAACACAATTTACAAAATATAGTTACACCATCGCAATATTTATGTAGTTCTTTCCTCATTATTTCCACTTTTAATTGATATGTTTAACTGAAAAATTAAATAAATTGTGTCTAAAGCACAAACAAATTTTAAAATTTGTCGAACAATTCATAATGGTGGCCGATTAAATTTTCGATTTTAAATACCTTGAAATCCACGAATTTAACAAAAAAAAAGTAAAATAAACATAAAGTTATCTTTTTTAATGAATACAAATACGAATTTTGATTTTTTTTTCATAAAGAATAACCTACATTAAGGGACAACAACTTCTAATATAATTTCTTAGAGCACCCAAGAATAAAATCCATTTTGTGTTTCATCTATAGCCCGTCAAATCTGCTACAGCGCGACAAGACAGTTGCAAATGTTCGATTAGTAGATTACAGGAAATTATTACAACAAAGTCCTGTTATGAAAAAAAAAGCGTGCACGATTTTTTTTAATTTAAAATGTTCTACAATACTATTTTCCTTTTAAACCCCCATAATTGCCCCTCACCCTGGAAAGGGTGGAAGGGTGTCCATTTTGTTTACTCCAATCTTATGCTATAAAACGCCTTTATTAAGTTTTCATTATGACTTTTCATTATTGGCGCTTTTCTTATTTTTTTCACGGAATCTAAAGTACTTAAAAGGTCATATACTATCTTAAAAATAAACGGTACCAGATAACTGCCACATACTTTCTCCCAGTTGAACCTGTGTACCTTCCCAAGAGTAGCATAGGAGGTGGTTATTTAGAATTGCAAAAGTAGGAAAATGTTGCAATAGAAAATATTAGAAGCATGTAACACACATCCATATGATATTATATTATTATTATTAGGTAAACTATTCGATTTCGAACAAATTTGCACCAAACATGTTAATTAGACCTGTATAGATGCACGAAAAAAGGTTTTGAAAAATGTTGAAAAACAACCCCCTTTTTGGCCAAAAACCTCCAAAAAACAGTTATTATTATTATTATTATTACCTAAACGAGAATTTTTAGAAAGATGCGGTTTTTTGCATATGGTAGGGTACAAATTTTATCAAAATCGTTAGAGCAGTTTGGGAGAAATTTTGATTTTTCAGGTTTTTTTGGCTATTTTTGTGGGGTAAAACCTCTTAAAAATGAAAAATTTGAAAAAATGAAAAAATTCCTGGAGATATTCCAGAACTACACCTACATACAAAATTTCATCAAAATCGGACCGTTGGTATGGTCTCCAGCTCTGTACACATCCTTACAGACACACGGACAGACATCACCAAAAAACATTTTTTGGGTTCAAGGAGCACCAAAACAAATAATTCCACTAAAAATATTTTTGGGTTCAGGGAGCACCAACGCAGATAATTCCACTAAACACTTTTTGGGGGTTCAGGGAGCACCAAAACCGATAATTCCACTAAAATTTCAAATTCGAAAATTTGGACGAAAACAATACTTTCTCCATATACTACGTACAGGGTTTAGAAAGTAAAAGGTATTTTCTCAAGCTACTTTCCCATTTATTGTTTGTTAAAAAAAGTCCACCATTTACCCGCTAAATAAAAAAATCTGTTTTTTGTACTTTTTCAACTCATATGTCCTGCAAATCCCCTTCCGGAGGGTGGAAATTGGTAGAATTTTTCTACAATATTTATTATGATCAAACAAACATTTGGGCAAAATATCTCAGCTGGAAGTATTCATTCCAATGAAAATCTTATATTTCATGTACTATAAAATGAATACTAAAATATGAATTTATTTTATAGGAAGCTACCCAAGTCTGTATTATATAGGGCACGCTATAAATATCGTGTTACTTTATCAGTAAAGTTATAAAGTCTGTTACGTGGCGGACAGTTTCCAACCCAAAGTCTGCTTCATTTAACTTTAGCGCTTACAACTCTCAACTAGGCTGTAAAAAGTGATGCCAGTAAAATGATAACGTCATAAAATATAGCACTTGTTTCCAAGTTTACAAAGTATCGAAGATTGCGCTCGTGTAGTTTCGCAACACCGGCAGAGTCAACAAAGTGATGTTTCATGCAAGTATCAAATTGCCAATATTGTAATGTAAACCCTGATTTTGAGAGCGGGTTTTAATACCGGTTAAGCTAAAACAACATTTGTTTCTAGGTTTGAGTGTTGTAGTTAAGAAACGGAAAATTACTTTTACTTGCTCACTATACTATTATAGTATATAGAGAAAGAAAAGTGATCGCAAAAAAAATCTATGTTGAATTTGTGTGGAAATATCCGTTTTGGGACCCCCTGAGTCCAAAAAAGTGGCCTTTACAAAATGTCTGTGCGTCTGTGTGTCTGTCTGTCTGTCTGTATGTACACAACACTAGAGAGAAAACTATTCGATCGATTTTGAACTAATTTGCACCAAACCAATCAATTAGGCCGTATAGATGCACGAAAAAAGATTTTGAAACATTTTGAAAAACAACCCCCTTTATGGCCAAAAAAAGAGCAGAAACCAGAATCAAATCAAAGATTAATGCGATGGAAACAATAACATGTGGACATAGAGAGGAAAGGTTGTGGTGATTTATTTCGCAATGGTTGGTAGAATATTATTCAAGGTAGATTTGAAAGATAGAAATAATTTCAAAGCTTTAAAACAACTGGGCGGTGTATTTGCCGAGGTAATTGTATAAATTGAATTGACTTTACGTACCTTTTACTTTCTCACTATACTATAGTATAGAGAAAGTTTACTAATCGCAAAAAAAATCGGTGTTGAGATTTTTGTGGAAATATCCGTTTTGGGATGCCCTGAGTCCATTTTACAAAATGTCTGTCTGTATGTCTGTATTTATACAAAGCTAGAGAGAAACTAATGATCGATTTGGAACAAATTTACTTACGCCAGACATGTCAATTAGGCCTGTATGGCTGCACGAAAAAAGGTATTGAAAAACAACCCCCTTTTTGGCAAAAAAAAACCCCAAAAATCAGTTATTATTTTTTAAATAAAAAAAACGGTCCTAACGATTTTGTCAAAAATTTTCTTATTTGTAGCCCTTAATAGCATAAGGAAAAAACCGCATCTTTCCAAAAATTCTCGTTTAGCTAATAACAATAATTGATTTTTATGCTTTTTTTTTTTGCCAAAAAGGGGGTTGTTTTTCAACACAGTTTTTCGTGCATCTATACAGGCCTAATTGACATGTTTAGTGCAAATTTGTTCCAAATCGAGCATTAGTTTCTCTCTAGCTTTGTATAAATACAGACATACAGACAGGCATTTTGTAGAAAACACTTTTTTGGACTCAGGGGGTCCCAAAACGGATATTTCCACAAAAATCTCAACATCGGTTTTTTTGCGATTAGTAGGCCTATTCTTTCTCTATACTATAGTATAGTGAGAAAATAATATTTGTTCGAAATCGATCGAATAGTTTTCTCTCTAGCTAATAATAATAATAATAGTTACTCTCCTACTTTAATGTATCCCCTCTCCCTATTTACCGTGTCCTCTCCTACTTTAATATGAAGTCACAGTGAATCGGTTTAATAATTTAAATGTGTTTGTGAGAAAGTATGTGCCAGTTGCTGGTACCGTTAATTTTTTGTTAATATTAATATTGATGGTAATACACATTTATAACAGCTGATAAAACTTTTTAGATTTTAATTTGAGGTTATGTTTATAAACTTCGCTCAAGACAAATATTCCAAACTTTTACTAATCTAGCTTATTTATTTTCATCACAGTAGTAGTTGTTGACCGTTAACTCTTCAGCGCATTATAAGTACGATTCTAGCTGCGCTATGAAGATCTCTGTATGTCAATTGAGGGGTTTTACTTAATTATTGCAGTAAAATGTAGTAATCAGCTTTATAGCGAGCCAACCACTGTTTGCTTTAATTCCGCCCTCTTACCACAAATGTCTGCGCGTATGAGTTGTGTTCTTCAAGTAATACGTTTAATGGATAATTACATCAAAAAATTAAGAAAGTCGTGAAACTACCGACAGAAGTGAAAACTATCATGAACATAAATCATTGGTTATACTTGTTTAATCTGAAACTTGATTATTATTTTTATCTCGTCCCATATAAAATTAAAATCTAAAAAATAACATAAACATAATTGGCTGTAGTCAAATAAGTTTTTTTTTAAACACAATATTTGTGGATAGACCTGTACTGAACCAACACACGTTTCTTTAATGCATTTACATTCATTGTCATATCAACCAAGTTAGGAAGTTTAGACATTTAGAAAAAAATTAGAAAGCACCATGTCAATTTTAGGGGTGTCACCTAGTACACTTATTTAACACAACTTACAAAATTAGGAAGTGCAATGTCCATTTCAGAGGTAACACCAGGTAAACTGTTTTAACACAACTTACGAAATGAGGAAGGACAATGTCCATTTCATCGGTGACGTGACTAAACCCGTACAGATATTGGGTTTAAACCTTTGAATTTACCACTGCCTACTTTATTTGGATTTCTTCTTCTTTAACGATCAGCTGTTACATTAAACTTCTGGTTTATATTCGTATGTGTGTAAACCAAGAAGAAGAAATAAAAAAAGCAAAGCGTCTCACGTAAATTTCACCTCATTCAAAAAGTTTTCGGCGGGACTAAAGGTGTTTTCACTTCAAAATCTTATACGTATGTCTGCCGGAAGTTCTAAAACTATATGTAGCACTGGAAACTATAATCAATATTCGAATGGTTAAATTTAATAAATTTTAAATTGGCGAATAAAACCCGATTTTACGTGTTATATTACAGACTAGCTGGCCCGAACCGGCTTTGCACGGATAGACAAATCAAAGTTAAATGTATATTAACTAAAAATATATTATATCAATCAATATATTACACTACGTATTTCTTATGGGGATTTTTAGTATCTTTTACCTCCAAACCCCCCTAAAATTTTGAATTTATTAAACCCTTTCTTATCAACACCTACGGCCCTAGAGAAACTTACATACCAAATTTCGTTCCAATCCGTTAAATGGTTTTGGATAAATCGTGATTTAGTAACTTTGACCATCCCAAACTCCCATAAGATTTCGAATTTTCATAAACCCTTTCTTAATGAGCACCTAGGGCCCTAGAGGAAGCTACATACTAAATTGCATTCCAATCTGTTCGGTGTTTTATTTTAGTAACTTTGACCCCCAAACCCCCCTAAAACTTAGAATTTTTTTAAACCCTTTCTTAGCGAGCACCTAGGACCCTAGAGGAAGCTGCATACCAAATTTCATTCCAATACGTTCGGTGGTTTTTTTTTAGTAACTTTGACACGCCCAAACCTCAATTAAAATTTCGATTTTGTTTAAAACCTTTCTTAGTTAGCAACTATGGTCCTAGAGTAAGTTACATACCAAATTCGTTCTACTCCGTTAAGTGGTTTTGGAGAAATCGTGATTTAGTAACTTTGACCCCCTCCCCCCT
>JAGFPH010005451.1:12321-25144 GCA_018207615.1 Philaenus spumarius | reverse complement strand
AAGTTTAATGCGACTGCCGTGACGAGGTTTGGAGTCTATTCCTTCCCTTACGCCTTAAAGCAAAGGTCCTTCGAGACAAAGTAGGAAGCGTTGTACCTAGTCAATTAATTGATAAATATCTACTTAGACATCAATAAAAAATAACCTTTGACGTCCAAGATATATTGATAATGTAATAGCAATACAATTTATTGAACGTTTTATAGATATTTTTATTTAAAATACTTATTGTGACCATACGTTTCCCAACAGTGGCTTAAATATTTATTTCTCAGTTGAATGTGACGCACATCTTTGTGTAGTTATTTTAATTTTGAGGGGACATAAGTAGAGAAGGTACTAGTTACTTAACGGGTGACTATGGAAATTACTATTTTGACTTAATCTGAAGCTACGCACTTCACTGGACCTCAAAATGTAAATCAGAATCGTCAATGACAAGTATTATATAAAAAAAGAAATAAACTGTCTCGCAAATGAACCTTTATGATTAGTTTATGTTCTGCTATTTTTATTATGAACTTGCGCTTCACTTACACTAACCACTATGAATTCAGAAACTTCACTTTTCACTGGTTCTCAAACCGAAATCGCAACCGTTGTTGTTTTGTTATAAGGTCGTTGAGAGGGGTTTGTTCACACGATTTGAAAAAAAAGTTAAATTTGGCTTATTTGCATTCAATAATTTCATACGGTGTTATTTTTTGGGGTAATCCTCAAATAGTAATATTATTTTTAAACTTCAGAAAAAACTATACGGCCTATAAGCGGTGTAAAAAGCAGAATCTCTTGTAAGCCTCTTTTCCAAAAATGTAAAATACTTCTATTGCATTTATGTCCTAAAATGTGTTACATTTGTACGTAAAAATGTGACGTTGTTTAACCAAAGTTCAGACTTCCCCCGTTACAACACTCGCCACAGTAATTATTTTTGAACTAAACCCCACCACATAACTTTGTCCCATTAAGGAGTGGAATGTATACCCTATATAATATGTTACCAGAGACAAAAAGAAACCTGTATTAGGATGTCCAGGAATAATGTAAAATTATTGCTGCTTTTGAGAATGTATTATGAGACGAATGACTACGTTGTGCAGTCATGAGCCGTAAATTCAACAGAAAGATTGAACAGAAAAAAAATTGTATATCAAATTTACTCAATTGAGGGGTTTCTTGTATTATTAAGACTGCGTTAGAATTTTAAAATGTGAATTAGTGTAATTTTTCTTGTGATATGTACATTTATGGTAGATATTCATGTAACTTCCATTTTTTTAAATGGCTCATTGTATTGGTTGTATGTCTTAGATTTTTTTTTGCGTGGTTATTGTTTTTTACACATATTGTTAGTGTTAGTATCACTTGTCACTTGTATATGTGTCACTTGTCTAATACGAATATATATTTGTCAAAAAGACTAATAAAAGATTGATTGATTGAAAAATAAATTTAAGAAACTACGAGAGAAATATAACTTCATGATAGTTGAAGTTCAACCATTTTAATTTACGTCAACTAGGCCTGTACTGAGACCAACCGTAACAAAATATCGTATTGGATGCAAAAATATTTGTGTTACATCATTGTCAGATATAGTTTTCTATAATACTCTTATCAAATTCAATTTGCACAACTATTGTTAGCATATGTTCACATTTGGCAATGGTATAAGATCGAATTATGCAGTAGATTAAATTTACTGAATCTTAACTAGCTTGCAGTTTTATTTCACAAGTTTAGTTTCTCTGGTAATTCCTTTTACATTTTGTCAAAGGCGGTTTGGATTTGCGTAGTTGGGGATGGTAAAGTGTTTCAAAATATGTGAAAAAATTTTGTTTCCGTGTTCATATCTAAAGTATTTGATGCCAAAGACAAATACTACAAATTGAGTAACAGGATATTTGTAAACATAATTCTTCCCTCCATAAGTCACGTCACATTTCGGAAGGTGCCAACCGGCTTCACCAGACTCACCTGACAATACAATGTCATACATATCATTTTCATGGTAGGCAACTGTTCATACCCAATTCCTGATACCCGTCGAAAGTGCATCTTGCTTTGCAAGAAGTTAGCCAATCCACAGAGTCTGTTATCACCTTGGCATTACTCTGAAAATTCTTCTTTTGTCAATAAAGTGAGGATATGAAAAGCTACTTACATAAACAGATTTGACTGAGAATTTTAAAGGCTATTAACTTTATACTTAGAACTAATGTAAATTACTGGTAAAGTGTTCGATGTAATATAAAAATTATCCACTTTATGAATTAAAGTGCAATTTTATTTAACAGGACTTACTGGGAAGAGTCGAAGAAGAATTAAAGCAAGCCATAAATACCAACTTAACTTCTGTAAGTAAAGCTTAATTAATACTATATAGTTTAACTACAATCCCATTATAGAAAATTTGCGCTATCTTAAACTACTGATAAAAGTTTTTTGTTTATTGACATTTACTATACATTTTTGCTTATTGCGCTCCCACGTAAGGATGTTGATTCCTCAGTTACCCTTGTCAAGATCCATAAGCCTGTTAAACTTAAGACTTTTGACAAGGTTATCTTGGGGTATGGTTTGTCCTTCATTCAATTTGCCAAAGGTTTCATAACTAATCTGTTCGTTCCTCTCACACTCACAGATTAGATGTTCTGTGGTTTCCTCTTCCAAGCCACATTTATTGCAAAAATGTCCAGGTTCTAAGGAGGCTATGTCCTGTGATTAGAGCGATCGCCTCCTTTACCTTGCACCTACTCAATGACAGGATGTCGGATGCAATTTGTCTTGATGGACCAAGAAGTGAGAATTTGCTCATCCTCAATCCTGGGATGCTCCTCCACCTCCTTTCCATGGCCCTGTCGTAACACACATGCGCAGCTGCCGGATCGGGTATGCCACAGAAAGGTTGAGTCCTGTGAATTCAGAAGCCGATGCCTTCTTTGCCAGCTTGTCTGCACATTTGTTTCCATCTATTCCAACATGCCTTGGTACCCAACAGAGTCTAACCTTGTTGAGACCCGCAAGCTTTTCACGGATTCGATGCGTTCCCAGACTAGTTTTGACTTGAACTCATTGAGCTCAGCTGCATGGCTGTCTGTATATATGCAGATTTCTCAATTCTTATAACCGAATCTAAGATTCTCTCTGGCACATTCCAGTAGAACTGTAATTTCTGTTTGGAATACTGTTGGGTTTTCCCCCATCAGCAGCAGACATTCCTGCCTTGGGTTTTCACCACTGATTCCTGCACCCGAGCTCTCCTTTGTTTTTGAGCCATCCGTATACCATTCTAGCTCACACTCAGGGAGGGGTCTCCTTAATTCTGACCATTTCTCGTGATCTAGAATTACCACTCGGAAAGGTTTTGAGGAGTACTTGCTTTTCATGTTTTGAGAGATCATGTCCATTGTCCAATCTCTGGCAACCAATTTTGTTATTCCGGAGTGACCCGAATTCCTTGAGCCATGTGTCTGGCGTTCCTCACATTGAAGGCAATAAGCACTTTTCCTCGCTGCTGCCTTGAAAAAAAGGTCCAGCGGACGTCCAATCACTGCCGCATATGATAAACATCACACACTTGTAGACGATTTGATTCAAAATGACTGCCGAATCACTCAAAAGCGTATCGCAAACCATATTGGAATATCCAAGGAATGTAACAGGCTTCAATATTGAACAATTGGGATACCATAAAATCTGTGCGCATGGGTACCACGCCATCTCAAAGACGAGAACAGACAGAGTCGATTGGAATGCTGAAAGCAACTATTCCGTATCCATCAGTACGATCCGGAAGAGAAAAGACAGAGCGCTAAATATCGACATCCGTTTTCTCCTCAGGTGAAAAAGTTCAAAAGCAAAAAAACTTCTGTTGACTATGTTTTAGTATGCTCACCGAGTTTATGTGACCGAGTTTATCTGAAACAAGGCGTAATGGAAAATTCTTCTTGGTACATAGAGACTCTAAAACACCTCCAACATTGAGTATGTCGTGTTAGAGGTAGCCTGGCGCCAATAATCTTGCAACATGACTACGCTCCTCCACACACCTCGCACGCAACTGAAGAGGCTCTGCAAAACCTCAAGTTTTAACTAATTCCACGCTCCCCTTACTCCCGCGATATTGCGCCTTGCGATTTTTTTTCCTCAACTCAAGAGAGACCTCAAGGGTAATCAATACACCTCGGACGATGAGGTGAAAGTGGCTATCAAGTCCTGGATTCGAGAGAAGTCGGAAGAATTTTTCAGTGATGGAATGAAAAAAACTTCTTACACGTTCGGAGAAATGTTAGTCTTAACGGTGACTATGTTGAAAAATAAATATATGATTTTGAAGCTTAAGAATTGTGCTTTAATGTACTTTTTGCTATTTCTTTTTGTTCGTGTTCTACAAGCACATGCGCATTACGTTTCAGCCTACCTTCGTAGAATAAAAATTGAACGCAAAATCTCACAAGAAATACGTTTATTTGCTCTAACTAAGCAGTCAATTATAGTTCGATTTTTGTAAGTTTGTGCAATACTGAAGATGGTGTCGTTGAAACCAGTTGAAGTGAGATTCTGTGTTCCAGTTTTATTCAATAAAGTATATCTTCTCACAACTCGTGTTCAATATTTATGTACCATTGTATTATTTACGTTAACATAAAAAAAAATCCACTTTCTTCATTACTGTATGGGATAGTAAAATAAACGCTAACATTAACTAACGTGATATCTAAAACTACAAAATCAGCCCACCTTTTATAGGATTTTAAACAGTAATAATTCAAATTGAATTCCAACTTCGGTAAAATTAAACTAAGAAATATTATTGAATCGCAACTCAAGGTTGAGGTGTATTTTGATTACTTATCAAAAGGCAAACGTTTTATGCAGGAAGCGGACGTTACAGAACGAATCAAACTAATTTCAAATGAGAGTCGGAAACTGAGAAGCAACATTTTTACAATTTATTACTTGTCGTGTCCAATTTAAAACAATGTGCAGCGATTACTCTTACGGACGGTTTTGGATTAGACAACACAGGCCTAACAACAAATAAACTGTTAAGAACGGGCAACTTTTCATTATTCCTCAAAGTAAGAAAGAAACTCCATTGCCCTAGACAACAAATACTGGTATCTACAAACTAAATATGAATAAATAAATATGGTTTTAAAATGATCCACAACTTACATTATATTGTTTATAATAGCATTTTAACAAATTTGTAAACAAATTTTATTTGTTTGTTTTGCAGGAAGAAATAGAAGAATACAGGACTTTGTACAACATAGCAAAAACTATGTTTTACAAACGATTCAACTATATCGCCACACTGTAAAGGTAAATTAAAACGTATTAATCATATATTATATTTTTTAGCGAATTTCCAAAGGAATGATGAGCTATTGCAGTGGCCCTTATGGTGAGACCTAAAGGGGAGCAGTAAATGAACACCGATCATGGTCCCCAGAACATGTTTTGCAGTGTCATTAAATAATATATATTGCGAACTCGTATATATATGTGTGCACACTCTAGCGCCCGCATTTTAAGTCTGATTTGGTTCAAATTTGGTACACATGTTGGCTGTCTACGTCGCTCGGACGACGAATTAGTTAGGCAAAAACATCCAACAATTGGAAGCACGTTATTTGACCTTAATGTTTTTAACTTCCCGCTACCAATAAAGGGAAGTTATTGATTTCGGTCCGATTTTCGAAAGTCGAGTTTTCATTAAATCTCCACGTTTTGAGGTCCCAGGAAGCCATTCTGACTATTCCCGCCGAGGTGTCCGACCGTGTGTGTGTGTGTGTGTGTGTGTGTGTGTGTGTGTGGATGTATGTGTGTAAATAAATTTTTGTCGTACAGTTTCTCGAAAACGAATCAACCGATTGAATTCTACGACATGTCATTCGAAAGGGTGTATCAAAACTTAGATCTGATTAGATTTAAGAGTTAATCCATCAAGCCAATCCGAAAAAATTTAAAAAAATAACCTAAATTTTTTTTTGAATTTTTATGTTTTTTAAAAATAACTTTAAAGCGTGCGAAAAAATCATTATAAAACCATGTATACATTTTTTGTGCTTAAAAAACTGCGTCTACTGCTTTTTTGAAAATGAAAATCGGACTACGCATTCAAAAGTTATCGTTGTTTAAAAATTAACAAATTTGCGTTTTTTGGTATTTTTTGGTATTTTTTTAACATATCTTCCAGATTTCTCAACCAATCAATATAAACTTGTACATTTTCTTTTTGTGCTTTAAAAACTGCGTAGAATGCTTTTTTAAAAATGAAAATCGAACGACGCATTCAAAAGTTATCGTTGTTTAAAAATTCACAAATTTTCGTTTTTTGGTATTTTAACAAATAAACTCATTTTTAAGCGTTTAAAATTCAAACTAAGCGGGAAGTTCTAGGGTTGGCCTGCACGGTCAACCAATTTACAGATTTTTTTTATAGATATTGCTAATGAATGAGAGGGAAAAGTATTATTAAACTGATGTCATTCCTAGAAACAATTAAAATAAAACATATTGATATTCATTGATCTTTTTGGACTGCTTACAGTTTAAAATTGGCACACTGATTCATAGAGATAACACAAATAAATAGGGATATTTTTAATTGTTTATAGGGGTTATTTGAAGTTTATAAGGGACACACATAAATTCATAGTTCACATATAGATCACATATATTTTCACTATTCATAGTCTATGGGGTTTTTGTTGTTATTATCACTTATTTCACTGGAGTCGTTGCTGACATATCTTTTAAGGAGAGAAACATGATATGGGCCGTAGGTCTTCTTATCATTTATGTCTGCTAATATATATGTCGACTTTCCTATTTGTTGTTCGACTTTTAGAGGACCGAAATAGACTGTAAATAGTTTTGAAGTTTCTCCATATCCCTGGCTTGACTTAGGGTATGATTTTACTAGAACAAGATCCCCGATATTTAGGGTAGTGGGTGTCTGAGTCCGGTTGACCTTTTCAGCTCTTTTCTTTTGGCTGTCTCGAATTCTTTTAGCGGTTAATTCTAATTTATTTTCCAAAGGTACATGTGGTCTAAAAGGGTTGACAATAACTTGTTCCCAGAATCTAATATCTCTGTGATTCAATTGCAGTTCATTCGGTGTAAAGCCTGTTGTATCGTTATGTACTTCGTTGATGAAATCGTTTATAGTGGTTATGTATTGGGCCCAGCTTCGGTGGTTGTGTGAACAATATGTTCGTAGACATCTCTTTATTTCTCGTATGGGTCTTTCTGCCATATTTGACATCGGATGGTAAACTGAATTAAATATTAATTTAATGTTGTTTTCTAATAATCTGTTCTGCCAAATTTTGCTTTTGAATTGTGTTCCGTGATCATTTAAAATTTGTTTTGGTAGGCCGAAATTAGGTACGTATTCGTTGAACATTTTGTTTGTTATGGTTTGAGCTGTAGCGTTCTTGATGTTATATAATTTGACAAATTTGGTGAATACATCTAGAATTATAAAAATATACTGTACACCACCTTTGCTTTTGGGAAGGGGTCCGATCAGGTCCACTGCGAGTAAGTTTCCTTTACCCGTACACTTTACTCCACTAGTAATACCGTGCAATGGATGGTTGTTGTGCTTACACTTTTGACATGTGTCACAGGAGGCCAAAGTCTTTCTGATTCTTCTCGACATATTTCTGAAGATAAAATCTTCTTGTAGTAGTGTAAAACATTTCTTTGGTCCGCAATGTAAATAATAGTAGTGGCATTCCCAGATGATCTTTTCTATCAATTGTTCAGGTAGTACGATCAACCAGTTTGTATTGTGTAATTGAAATAAGATTTTGTTTTGTAATTTCAATCGTTGAGTTTTCTGTGAAATTTCTTTATGTGATAAATTTTGACATTTTGTATATATTGTTGATAGTATTGTGTCTTCCTGTTGTAGTATATCAATGCGTTTTAACTCTTCGATTAGATCCAGATCGTTGTGTCTGTCCAAATGTGCTATAATAATTTTGTTGTGGTCTGCTTCGTGTGGTTGTTTGTCTGTTAATTTTGGTCGGCTCAGGAAATCCGCTGTTGCATTATTAATTCCCTTGCAATGGATTATTTCAAAATTATAGTCCTGCAGTGCCAAAATCCATCGGGTCAAACGTGCATTAAGTAGTCGACATGTTTTTAAGAAGGTAATTGCTTTATGGTCTGTTAGAATTGTCAGTGGTGCATTGTATAATAAATATAGTGGCGTACCTTTTGGAGGCAGTATACCACTGCTAAAAGCTCTTTTTCTGTGGTGGTGTAGCGTAGTTCACATTTCTTTAAGGTTTTTGAGTGAATACAATGGCTCTTTTGTTTCCTTCACTGTCAATTTGGTATGAATGTCCACCAATGGCATAATCCGAACTGTCTGTTTGTAAATAGTACGGTTGGTTTGGATATGGATGTCTTAGCATGTTGGTCCTTAGGAATAAAGCTTTGATTTTATTTAATACTTGTTCCTCATTTTCTGTCCATATGAATTTTACTTTTTTAGAGGTTAATCTTAACAAAGGTTGTATAGTCTCTGCAAATTTGTCAACAAATTTATTATAATAATTAATGCCTCCGAGGAATCTTTTTAGTTCTTTCCTTGATGTAGGCGAGGGAAAATTTAGGAATGTTTGGATTTTTTCTTGGTCTGGCTCTAATCCATTGGTCGTTATAAAATATCCCAGAAATGGTACCTTATCCCTACAGAAAGTAGATTTAGAAATTTTGATAGTCATGTTAGCCAATTGTAATCGCCTGAAGATTTTTTCTAAGTGTTCTAAATGCTTTTCGAAATTAGGTGAAATTACACAAATATCATCTATGTATATTAAAGAAAATTCTTCGATTGATTCTTGAAATACTCTTTCCAGTCCTCTAACTAACGCTGCCTGTGATGTAGACAAACCGAACGGTGTTATTGGTATGTTCGACCTCTAAATTGAAAAGCTGTGAATTTTCTTGAATTAGGTTCAAGCTCTATCTGCCAATATGAAGCAGTTAGATCTATAGTGCTTAGCCATTTACAGTCTTTAGCTTTTGATAACAATTCATTGACACTGCGGTTGCACTCATAATCCGGGGTAATTAATTTGTTAATTCTTCTCATGTCTAGACAGATCCTTAGTTCACCACTTTTCTTGGTTACTATTATAATCGGGTTCACATACGGGCTATTGGAAGGTTCAATAATGTTTTGCTCCAACATGTTCTCTATTTCTTGTGCGACAGCATCTTGTTGATTTATGGGTATCGGGTAGCATTGTGCTCTAAAATGCTCCGGTTGCTTGACATTTATGGTGTGTTGATACATATTACATCGTCCAGGTTTTTCTGAAAATATACTTTTATACTTCATAATTAAATTGATTAGATCTTGTTTCTGATGTTTCTTCATGATATTATTTTCATTAAAGAGGTTTTGTATGTCGATTGCTTCTGAATTTGTTTCATTTATATTTCCATGATTGTTATACATTTCATAATTGCACATTACCCTACATTCTAAATTTTCATATCATTCTGCACCAAACTTTAATTGAATATTTTCATTATCTTTTGTCTTTATGACTAGTGAATTCTTATCAAAGTTTATTTCCATTCTTAAACTCTACTTATCGTGTCCATCCCTAATATGCAATTCTTAATTAAATTTGGTATAACGATACACTGGATATCAAAATTATATTCATCAATTTCTGCTCTTAGAAGTATTATTTTACTGATTCTTTTGGACTTTTGGTTTATAGCAGTCGTTATAAATGTATTAGAGAGCGGCAATTCTTCGTAATGTCCAAATTTTGTCTTGTTTGCTACGAACCAATCTTCAGATAAGCATGTCAGATTACTACCACTATCTATCAGAGCTGTCGTTCTAATTCCATTAATCTTGATGTTTATTTCTGGACAAGTGCAATTTATAAATGTATCAGGTTTCGTTTGCTGCTCTTCTTCGATTAAAAATTGTCTGTCACAGTATAGATTGAAAATAGGTATGTGTTGGCTGCAGTTTTCTTTGTTTCTTTCTTCCTTGGAAAATTTTCTTTCTATTATTGTTGGCGCTGGTGAAGCTATTGTATTCGTTTGTCCCTCCTCGTGGATAGTCGGCTCTCGGTCTCTCATCTTATCGTGACAATTCAATTCTTCACCAGCGCATTGGAGTTTTCCTCTCTATGCGTCGGTGGTAAATATTGGTCTTCAACGGTTGTATGTGTTGGTTCATTTGTCGCTGTCTGTCGTCCTGATTTGGCAATCATGTGACATAGCCTTTGTTGTTCCGTCGTAGGATATCTATTGTTCTGTTGTGGTGTTGGGAATTGGAAATGGTTTTGTCTAGGTCCTGGTGGTTTGGTATTCTGGTAGTCTTGTCCTGTCATGTGTACTGGTCGGAAGTTATTATTAGGTCGGTTGTTAAATATGGGTCTGTTTGTCGGAAATCTCCCATTCTGATGGCATTGGTACGGGTGGTTTCTGTTTGTAGTTTGGTCTTGATATCGTGTTGGTGGTTGTACTTTTTGTCTTGGCGCCTCTCTAATGTTGTTCTGACTAGGTGGTCTGTTTTGTTGTTGACTAGGTTGTCTCCTCTCCCATGAGTTTCGTCTCCGTATCCCTAAATTGGCTTCGTCGGTATCTTCTCTCTGTAAGAGCGAAGCGAAATCTTTGACTGTCGATATATTTTGGACTCTATATGCGTCTTGGATCTTTTGGTCGAAATGTAATGTCAACGTAGCAATTATGTCTTCTTCAGCCGGTTCAGGGATCATTGACTTCATAATTAGTACCCTTTCAACAAAATACTCATTTCTAGTGAGATTACCTCCAACCCTATAGCTTTCTAGTTCTATTTTTTGGCGCATTCCTTTTTGAACATCTCTGTTCCAAAATTTTTCCAAAAATTCCTTCTTAAACTCTTCCCAGCTTCCTACATCATTTTTAATAAGTTGCCACCATTTGGCCGCATTACCCTCCAGACTATTCTCTATTAGGTCAAACAGATATGTTTGATCATCATCAAAACACTTCGTCCTATTCGTTATCATCCGTTCATAGTATCTATTTAATTTATATAAATAGTCATTTGGATTAATCTGCCTACCGTTAAATTTTGGCAATGTTGGTTGTAGGCCTATTATATTTAGGTTTTCACAGTTGTAACCACCACAGGTGACGTTAATATGTGGTGTAGCTGTACTATCCGGGTTTGGTTTAGGCATTTCTGCTATCAAATTTTGCACTTCCTGCATAACATGAGTTTTAGTGTAATTTAATTTCTCGTTTAACGCTATTTCCTGTTTTTGAAATGTTTCTGATAATATTTGTTCGCTAATGGTGTTATTTATTTTGGTTTCTAATTCATTTATTCTTACAATATTATTATTGACGGCTTCCTCGACTAATGTAAGCTGTTCTGTGAATTTACTTTCAATTATTTTTATTTGGCTGGCTATACATTCTTTTAGACCTTCGACTTCTGTCTGCATTTCTTTAAAGCTAGAAGTTATATTAAGTTCATTTTGTTTTAATTTATCTTCTAGGTTATGTTCATTTTGTTTTAATTGCGCTTCTAATTTAGCTTGGTTGAGTGTTTGGTTAGCTTCATTTTGTTTGAATTTGTTTTCTAATTTAGCTTCTAGGTTAGCTTCTAAATTTATTTGTAAATTATTTATTAGCATGGTCATTTGGTCTAGTAGGTTAGGTGTAGTAGTGCTTTGTGTCTCCATTTGTATATTATAATTGGTATCTGTAGGGTCTACACTAACTTCGGTTTCTCTATCCGTGGGCTCAGTTGTTTCAGTGAGGTTTGGTTGTCTAAGGGTAGCTAATTGACTTTCCCTAGCCTTCTCCGTTTGTGTAACTTTAGGCCTCAGGTTATAACCTTGTTTTTCTTCTTCAGAAGGATTCATTTTTGTTTCAATTTGTAGGTAAGTACCGTTATTATTATTACTAAAAGGATAGTGTTAAAGTATAAATTATTTTAAATTGTGTTAACCTTACAAATATAAATACAGATCTTAAAATTAAAATATGATAATTAAATATTAACAAACAACTTATAAGTTTCGACTTTGATTAGGACTAACTTAAATATTTACTTATATTTGCTAAGTTTTTGGTTAATGTCCTAGTTGGTACCAAGCTGATATGTATAATTTAATAATACAATCATGCCAATCACGTTGTGCGCCATTTTATAATGTAATATTTAGTAAAATTATTCAAATATGATCCTATTACCTATTGACCCTACTCAGTTCAAGTCAATGGTTCTAAATTTTGAATATATAAATTTAGTTTTTATCAAAGGTCATTAATCTCTAAGTTCTACTACTACTGAATAATAACTAGATTATGTTATATTAACACATTGAATGGTCATTTATTGTCTTTTATTATACAAATATTATTAGTTATACAATCTCAAAATATTTATTTAAATGCCCCTAGGCTTAGCTCAGTCTTTGTAAAACAATTTGGGTTTATGAAATATGCTTTAGCAATTAATTAGATCTCGGGATAGGCACTCGTGCTGGAATGATTGTATTATATACCTTGAACGCATACATGTATTGAAATTTAAGATTTACATAATTTTGAAAAATATTTAAAAGGGTCAGTTTTCCTATGATAATTAAATTGCTGGTTCTAGGCCTCTCATATAGTTCTTTCAAATTTATAAATGTTTAAATGTTATTTAGCAGAGTATACCAATCTCTGTATTGTTCTCACTGACTCTATTCACTGATTTACACAAATATTAATTACAAATTTCTCATAGTACAATTTGGCTTCTTTACAGTCTGCAAGTTAC
>JAGFPH010005450.1:55978-72239 GCA_018207615.1 Philaenus spumarius | reverse complement strand
CACAATAGTGGCTTTAAAAATGTTCTGCGGAAATTTTAGCAGTACAAAACTTGCAGAAACAAAATGGTGGAGTAATGAAAAATGTATTCATTTTCTCCTTCTGTAAATAGGTAGGCCTATTTAAATTATACCTTAATAATTTTGTAACAAAAAATTAAATAGGTCATTAGAATGTGACAGTAAAACTATTTTACAAAATCTACAGTAATTGAATTTTTGTTACAAAATCAGTAAGGTATAATTTAAATAGGCCTACGGGTGGTGTGGAAGCTAGTACAATGAAAAATAATAATAATTATTACTATAATTACTACAAAACAAATAATAGCAATAATAGTTTAATAATGCAATAAAAATAAGAATACATAATTTATCTAATTCAGGAGATACTAGTGCATCCATGCAGTTTTTATAAATACACTACATAACATGGTCCTTAACTCAAAAAATGTTTATTTCATAGAAAGAATTTTGTAACAAAAGATTAAGAAAATTAAATTCCCTATAGTTTTTATACGAAACTTTTTTTGTAGGAAGCACCCAACTGAAATTATTTGGAAAACAACAGGAATTTGGCTACCATTTTCCAAGATGGCGGCGTAAGCTCAAAGATCAGGGGGTCGCAAACTTAGTATTTTTTTTAGGACGTCAAAATGTACTACATTACTAAGTTTCATCTTTCCCGCTTCTTTTCCAGTTAAAAGTGCCTGTTGCCTGGGCTAATTTAACAACAGGGAAATCTTTTCACAATTACTGTACACAATCGAGCTTGTTGTTGAATTAAAATCAAATCAAACTTAAAAATAAACGAAGTCGCAAGAATAAATTATATCGTAAAAGGAGTCGAGCACAATTAATCGAGTGTCTGAAGGTGGTTAACAACGCAATGGTACGTGTTGATGATTGATAGAGTAGTGCTAATGAAGTGTCGACCTTGTGGAACTAGGAAGTCGTGCAATCTACGAAGTCGTGTCTGTGACTCAGTTACAGAATGAACTTGTAGATAGCAGCAGCGTGAGGGTTTGGTAATCAAAACAGGAATAAGCAATTGTTGTATATCAAAGGGAATGAAGAAGGAAATACATTTGTTTAGAGTTGTTAAAATGTGATAAGATAATAAGATTGTACTTTTTTTTTTGTGAATCATGATTCTTTTTGAAAAAGCAATCTATGATCGTTATTAGAATTAAACTTTCTACAACTTAATAAATCGTATTATCTTTGAGGTTACTAAACTCAATTTATTTGTATGGTTATGTTTCATGTTTGCTTATTCGTGACTAGGTTAAGGGTCTGCTGTAGTGGCGGCCATCTTGGATTCTTATCCCATAAGAGCAATGTTAAATTTCAAACCATTTATTTCGTTTATTTTTTATCATAAAATTGTTTGCAAGGTTTCATTTTAAGCACAGTTACAATACGCATCCGTCTTGCAATTTAGTTTTTTTTAAATGCTTTTGATTTGTTATTTAATTGATATTTTGTAAGTACAAAGTTTGAATTTCTTTCCTAACACAATAAAAAATTAATAATGACAAATAATTTGCAAGCCGGATCCGAAATTTTATAAAGAATATTCAGTTTTTTTTTCAACACTCAATTACAAAAGATAGACTTATAAAATGGTTTGAAATGAGGCAATGTCAAAGCGTTCAGCTGCAAGAAATTGCACTGTTTAGATAGGGAGGGGAGACCGGGGCAAGATGACGAGCGGGGTAAGATGACTATAGTTCATTTCACCTCAGCGTGAGGCAAAACCAAATGACCGTAATAAAACCCTTACCCTTAGGCCTATTGTGCGACATCGGGGATGGGCACTTGTCGACTGCCTTTGTATTAGAGTTATTGCTGTCTGTCCCAGTGTCATTATGCAAACTTTTTTAATTGAAAGAAAAACTTAAAACAAAATATATCATTCGCTGTGTTTTGATCGCGTGATTATTTTTATACCAAATATGAAGGAAATCGGTTGATTTTGGGGAAGGCAAAGTAAATAGTTAAATCCTATGTGTTTTCAAATATTTTTATCATCATGAATACGGAAATAAATTTACATTGAATAATGATGTTGAGTTTTATAAAAACCTCTTACTTACTACTGTACACAATAATCATTACATTATAGTGGCCTGACAGTTTTTTTTGTTAATTAAATGCAGTATTAAAATATAGACATTAAGTAAAACTATTAAATAACTGTTCTATATACATCGAGCATAAAATACAATTAAAATGAAATACATCTTAATATTATAGACAAACAGAGCATGGGCTACACGAAAATATAAAATTACACATCTTATTGCAGTACATAGCACGGATAAAAATTAAACATTGGCTATTCCTTCTAGCTACTTGCACACTAAACAAAATTTTAATAGGCTATTTAGGGACAGGCGAAACAAGTACATCATTAATGATAGTCTATTATTTATCTTTAATTTAATTTATAAATTTAATATAATTTGACTAATACAGTATATTTAACGGAAATCTTGAAATTTCTTTGAACTATCTAGTTTTGTGAAAAATAGCTACTTTATTGGTTCATTAAGTTATTAGTCTAATGTGGTCAATAGAGTAATATTAGTTTATTTATTTCAATGACGTAGGTGTGCCATATAAATTTAATATATTCCCTTATAAGGACTTACGCTTATTTAATAATACTTGGGTTGATTTTGTTGTCAATTTTCAATGCCCAATGCCCAAATAAAGAGTAAAGTATTTTTTATGAGTTTTCAATTCAAAACATAAAGCCTTGGTTATTGTTTGATTAACGACAATGTTAAGCATGTCAGGCCACTATAAGGTGATGATTATTGTGTACAGTAGTAAGTAAGAGGTTTTTATAAAACTCAACATCATTATTCAATGTAAATTTATTTCCGTATTCATGATGATAAAAAATATTTGAAAACACATAGGATTTAATTATTTACTTTTCCTTCCCCAAAATCAACCGATTTACTTCATATTTGGTATAAAAATAATCACGCGATCAAAACACAGCGAATGATATATTTTGTTTTAAGTTTTTCTTTCAATTAAAAAAGTTTGCATAATGGCACTGGGACAAACAGCAATAACTCTAATACAAAGGCAGACGACAAGTGCCCATCCCCGATGTCGCACAATAGGCCTGAGGGTAAGGGTTTTATTACGGTCATTTATATTTGCCTCACGCTGAGGTGAAATGAACTATAATGTCATGTTTTGAAAAATTGGTAATAGGTAGCAGCACCGTACGTAGCATGGTGGCTCACCACACGACAGGAATATAAAATACTTGCAGCCATTTTATTTCATATTATGTGAAACAGTCCAAGAAGGAAACACGTTTTTATTGATGTCTGATGTTATTTTTGTCACTCAGGAAATAAGCTTTTAGTCAAACAAAGGTAAGTTAAATCAAATAATGTTTATATTAATTTGAAGGTAGTTACATATCCTACATTTATGTGGTATTATATTTTTAATTGCTAAATATTTTTAGACTGCATAACCTAAAACATTTGTATAGTGTAACTCGGGGCAAGATGGCGATCTCGTCATCTTGCCCCGGGCTTATTTATTTCATTTTTATTTATTGTTTTTCTAAAGGATATAATGAATATTACTTAAACGGTAATGATCTACTTCACAAATCGTGTATAGTAATACTAACAAAACAAATATACATTAAAGCTTGATATAGGCTAACACTTGAAAATTTTCAAAACTTCAGAACGACTTTTCAATAATCTTTTTCTTTGTAGATGGTACGAAACTATAAAAAAAGTCTACACGAGTTCAAAACTTCAGAACGACTTTTCAATAATCTTTTTCTTTGTAGATGGTACGAAACTATAAAAAAAGTCTACACGAGGAGATTGGAACCTAGATAATATAAATAAGGCAATTATAGAAGTAAAAGAAGGAAGAATGTCATGTCTTGGAGCTTCAAAAGAATTCAATGTTCCGGAACCAACCTTAAAACGTAGAGTGAAGAAATCTGAAGAGGTAGGCCTAACTAGTATTATTCAGACATAATTGTAACCATATTTTCTGCATTACATCTATATATTAAATATAATAACCTCCCACAATTAGGCTATGTAGTCTATTCAAGTTTTAAATTGTTGCAGGAGCAGCCTATTCATCTAGGAAGATTTAGAATTGTTTTCAATGAGCAAGAACTAAAGGAACTGAAGGCTTATTTAACTGAAATGGACCTAAGGTTTTTTGGATTGACCAAAAAGCAATGCAGATCTCTTGTTTTTGAATACTAAACCAAACCATACTGAATTTCGTATTCAATTTTTATTTCTTTTATGTGATCGTCAACTTGCCCCATAGCAAATGTCATGTCTTATATGGGGCAAGATGACTAATATGTAATAGTTTTTTCAAGGACTGAAAAAAATGAAGAAATTATCTTTTATATTAGGTTATTTTATTGGTTTTAGAAAGAGTA
This sequence comes from Philaenus spumarius, assembly GCA_018207615.1. NCBI lineage: Eukaryota > Metazoa > Arthropoda > Insecta > Hemiptera > Aphrophoridae > Philaenus > Philaenus spumarius. Next base: position 67,783 of record JAGFPH010005450.1, on the reverse strand, counting down.
GGAAGTAATCTTACTATTTATATTGTTATACAAACTAAAACTAACTTTATAGGATTTTCAAAAATAAAAAACTCTTAACGTCGTCATCTTGCCCCAGTCTCCCCGATATAGTGAGAAGCGCTTTCGTTTCCGGTTGCTTTCTCGTTTACTGGAGCAGACCTTTAAGGCTCGGGTTCCTAAATTCAAAACGGCGAAGTTGGCTACCAATTTCAATGTTAAAATAACCTAACCATACCTTCACTTCTAAGTATTTTTTGTGTTTTTTTCGTAAAAAAACGAAAGCCGTATTTTTTTCTTAAAGTAAAATAGATTGTGGGGTGTTGATTGCTAAGGTTTTTTCCAATATCTATTTTTGTAACTGAGTAAAAATTAATAAAGTTTACTACTTTTTACTATTTATAACATACGTTTATGGAAACAATAAAACAGTTTTTGAAATGCGTTGAGCAATCAACAATTTGACGGTACTTCAAAATGAAACCAAATTTTTAAATTTATTTCACGAATTAACGGGGGGAAAATGACTTATTCTGTGGCGTTGCTCTTATGGGAATCAGATTCAATATGGCGGACGGGGCATCCCCCCCCCTTAACTAGACAAACTGAAATACTACGAGTTCGGAGTTTGACAAGCGAGCCAAGGATTCCGTACCGTTAACCGTTAATTCCTAATGTTTACTAATAATAAAATCACTAACACATATTTCGTACAGATTTGCGTTTAGTGCTCGAACGCATTTCAACGGCACAATCGCCATCTTCAGTGATTTTTCAGTTAAAAATAAGTTACTTGTGTGATCCGGCAATGCTTCACTATTTCTTGATTTGAGTTGAGTATAACTTATAAATACGTACTTAAATGAAATTAACAAACGCAATTTAGTGAGTGCCTTGCAAAATTAATTGCGGTTAAAATAAGATTCTTATGGTCAGTGCACCTGCTAGAGCTCGTATTAAACATATATTATGGGTATTTAATGTTAATGCAATTTATTTTAAATGGGTGTCTATCCCATTTAATTTTAAGGGTAGTTATCCCATCTCATTACTTTGACTTAAGGGGGTCCCTGACCGCCATATTGAAGAGCACTGCAACAGAATAAGTCATTTTTTCCGTTAATTCGTGGAATAAATTTAAAAATTTGTTTTCATTTTGAAGTACTTTCATATGCGGGGATGTTGATTGCTGAATAAAATTTAAAAAACCGTTTTATTGTTTTCATATGATATAAACAAATGATATAAACAGCAAAAAATAGTAAACTTTATTAATTTTATACTGAGTTGCAAAAAGAGATATTGGAAAAAACTATAGCAATCAACACCCACAATCTATTTCACTTTAAGAAAAAAATACAGCTTCCGTTCTTTGACGAAAATAACACAAAACTATGCTCAAAAGGTATGGTTAGATTATTTCAACATTGAAATTGGTAGCCCAACTAAATTTCAACCCCTTAGACTGTAGTAAAACTGTATTCTCTAAACACTCCAGGCTTAAACTGTTAGATTTTTAGTGAAATCTGTCGAATTGTTTTTGAGTCTATAGACAACAACAATGGAACAAAGAAACAAATATTAATTTTCGTACAGGGTGTTCCAAAGTATGTGAACGGAGTTATATTTTTGTAACCATTGCAGATTACGCAACCTAACTTTTTACCCTATGTCGTTTCTCTATAAGATGCTTACTTTTAATTCAATTCAAACATTGGTTGTTACATATTATATATAAAACAACTGATTTGGATCAAATCCATTTTACAATTCGATTACTTAAGTCAACGTAATGAAATGGAATAACTACCCTTTAAATTAAATGAAGCGATAGCGAAGCATTGCTAAGTCCAGTAGTATTTAATAAATAAGTTAAATAATATATTTATTTTACTCACATTACGTGCGGTAACCAAAGAAGAAAAAAACGAAAAATAACTGTGAGCAGAACAAAAATAAAAGGTAACTTATTTATTGTAATACAAGATTAGTTAGGAACCGCATCAAATTAAATGGTATTTAAAAAATAACAACTTATTCGAATGCGTTGGGAATGGAGGGCTGATGTGGAATATTCCAGATAAATTACTGTGTTGAAGAAAGCGAGAGTAACAGCTTTCGAATGTACCAAGACCGGTCTAAAGAAAGTGAGAGTACAATACTGTCAAGGTCAGCTGAGCGGAGTGGCTTAGGTCAGGTTAGGTCGGAAAGGGTAATATGGCGTCCTCATGCCCGGCTCCGTTGCACCTCTACCATCATTGATCAAGTCTTTATACAATTAATATTTAGTAAAGTTAGTTTTATCTGAGACTCACATTTTCAGCAGATCTCACATACCTAGAGTCCTTTTACCCCCCCCCCCCCCCTTATTATTTTTGTTACTGAAAACAAGTTAACACACAACTATGTATATATCTTGTGTTGCATAACAGGTATTTTTTGGACATATCTGACCCTCTATGATTTTGGGGCGCTTAGGGGGCTAACAATTTCAAGTATAAAGGTAGGACATGTAATACACCATTGAAAAGCTTATTAAAAGAGAAACACTATGAAGTATTAATTTTACAACAAACTTTAAATGGGGAACGTTTCCTTGTTTTATGAGAAATTAAAAAATATGTAGTTAAATATTTCTAAATGGCCGCCATTTTCTAATATGGCGGTCAACCTTGAAATTTCTAATAGAAATCGCTACTTATCTGACCCTCTATGATTTTGGGGCGCTTAGGGGGCTAAAAATTTCAAGTATAAAGGTAGGTCGTGTAACACACCATTGGAAAGCTTCTTAAAAGAGAAACACTATGGCGCAAACTAGAGCTTAATATCTTACTTCGTTTCTAAGTAATGGACAATCAAAATTCTTGAAAATAACATTTACAGTACTTATTCCTAATATTAACAAATTACGTACCTGCTTTGATGTTGTGATAACAATATCATTTTCCAGAACTTTGATTGTACATTACTTTGAAACGAAGCAAGATCCATTGTGTTTCTCTTTAAGCTTTTCAATGGTGTATTACATGACCTACCTTTATATTTGAAATTTTTAACCCCCCTGCCTACTCAAGCCCTCCAAAATCATTAAGGATTAGATATGTCAAACAATTGGTCCTGTTATGCAGCACAAGATATATACAAAGTTTTGTTAACTTATAACAAAAGCAATAGAGGGGTTAAAGGGACTTTATGAACATTCTGTACATTAAACAAGAGAAGCCGTTACCAAAAGTTTTCAGTAAATCATTTATTATCGAATTTCCATTGGAAAGATGAGCTATTACAGTGACCCTTATGGTGAGACCTAAGGTCAGAAGTACCGATCATGGTCCCCAAAACACGTTTTGGGGTGTCATTAAAATGTTTATTGATCTGTATGTATGTATGTGTTCGCACTCTAACGGCCGCATTTTAAACCCGATTTGGTCCAAATTTTTTACACACGTTGGTCTAAATCTCTTGAACGAGTTCGTTAGCTAAAAAATCCAACAACCAAGCACGTATATTCATCGGACGTAACTGTTTTTCAAGATTTTTGCCGTTCTAGAATGAAATTATTTTGGGAATTTATCTAAAAATAGAAATGCAGGATATTATTCAGCACATTTTGTTTTTTATACGACCTTATAGCTCGTTTCCCCCCCCCCCCCAAAATCGATCAAAACGTAAAATACCATAAAAGTACTCGGTTCAAATCCACGTAAGGGATTCTACCGTCGGGGCATCTTCTGATCCGAGGCCCAACGTCTGAGTTTGTACGCTGCGAGTGAAGCGAAGTGTTATATAACCCGAGGCAGGAAGGTCGAGGTGCACAATCAGCTGTGTTTTCCCGCTGCGTGTGGAACGAAGCAGCGCGCGAGTTGAAGCTGGAGGCTTAAGTGCAGACAAATTCTACTAATATATTTCGTTCACACAGTCAGCTATTTAGAGCATTCGTGAGTAGATCAATGTCCCAAATAGTTGGTTGAAACCCTAAAACACAAAAACGTAAGTTTGGAAATTCGCTCAACTCACGTCAGCGGTTCAGCTGCATGGTCGAATTATTTATTTTAGAACTTAGTATAGGTTACACTTTGATCATTTAATTGTTTGTAAAGGCTTAAATCGAAACACATCTAATAGAAACGAAAACATAGTGAATAGGTAAGGGGACCCATAAGTAGCAGGAGGAAGGGTCTTACCAGCCTCTCCTGTATGGAACATATTAGATGTTGAAGATTGCGAAGGAGGGTCGAATTCAGTACGAGGCAGGCAATATTAGCGGGAATTCTACGTATTAATACGATGGTAAAACACCTGCAGCGTGAATATGACACGACTGCAGCGTTAAGCGCACAGTTCCATCCAAAGATGTTTGATTATTTTCATAAACTGGGGGTTGGCTACTGACATTAAGCTTAAGGATTAAATTTTGTACAGAAATAATAAAATTAACGAAAAAAGGACTCATTATATGACATGTTTTTCGGTAATATAAAGTGGAAATGGGTGCTGCAGTTTTACAGTGCCTACAAGACGCCACTGGGCAAAACGTCTGATAACAGATTTAAGTATGGGAAACTCGAAACTTCTAAGAGATTATTTCACTTCTCAGTGTATTGAACGTAGGGAATTTCGAAAGTATCTGTTTAGGTTTGGAAAAAGTACTGATTCAAAATATAAAGACAGCGTCGAGATGACGATATTATGGAATGTATCTTTTCCACAGTACCAACCAGAAGCAACTGACTGATAAATGAGGGCAGGCATAATCGGGACGTTGGAATGAGATTTTGTCGTTTTGTTCCACGACACAATAATTTGATTTGGTCACGCAGCTGAACCGCTGACTTTAGTTGAACGAATTTACAAAATTAAGTTGACATATTTTAGGGGATCCAATCGACTATTTTGGAATTTGGTCTAATCATGATGGCGCTGAATAGCTGCCTCAATGTACGAATTAAAAATAATAAATAATAAATAATAACAATGCTTTATTTGTAATTCGAAATGTACAAAAAAAGTATACATGCCTGCATTAAATGGCACTGGTTTTTTATAACCGTCTGCCAGGTTGGTAACATCTCACATTATTCTTATGTCTACTACATTTTTAAGATAAAGACGTACAACAACATAAATAATATAAACAAATGATTGAGGGGGAGAAACAAAGACATGAAAACAAATACACATATAAATACATAACGTTAATAATTAAATTCGCGGATTAATTCCCATCTATATTGCCAAGCCTGTTGCACGTAAAGAGCAAGATACTTCCAATTTTCCCCGTTTAGCTGGTTAAGTAACTCCTCCCAACTCAAATCTAATTTCCCAAAATACCGTTTCCTAATTGTTCCCAAGATCGGACAAATCGCTAAAAAATGGAAACTGTCTTCTTTAGCTTTCAAATTACAGAGCGAACAGTTGTGATTTATCCCCTCCACCCAAGGCCTGCCGTTCAAATACAGCAGTTCTGCTCTACATTTAATTACATTACGTACTATCCAAACATCATTATCTAGATAAGAGTTGTTATTTATATTTAAAGATTTGTAAATAGTATGAGACGTAGACCTAGCACGAGCCTGAATATTTTCTTGTTTATGTCGAAGTCTTATCGCTTCCACTAATCCAAACATTTGACATTTCCATTCTTTTGTCCCATTGAGACCCTGGGTAAAAGATACAGAGTACGTATTCGCCATTATGTTCCATTCTTTATACCAAAACAAATTGGCGTTTATTATTTCCCTAGCAAACAAATTAGGCAGCCTATCGCAAGGCAACTTTAATACTTTTAAAATATACTTTATATGCAGGCTCAAAGTAAAACAAAACAACCTATCCAAATTGAACTCCAAATACAAAACATAATTGGGTGTATTTTCGGGCAACTGAAAAAGACGTTTGACAAAGAACTTTAAAAGCTGCTCCACGCGTTCATATTGTCTATAGCCCCATACTTGAGCTGCGTAACAAATGATCGCTCTCTGTACCGCGTTAAAGCACGACCATTTCGCTTTCAAAGGAATACGTTTGTTCACCATTAAGCTACTCCACGTTCCGCAAACTGTCGCTTTAGCAGCCGTCAATTTCCGGGAGAGATGCGTCTGCAAAGAGAGTGTTGGAGTCAAAGTTACTCCTAAATACTTATAATTATTGACGCATTCAATTTCACATCCTTTATAAAACCATTTATCCTTCACCCCCAACCTACCTCCTTTTCTGAAGACCATTATTTTCGACTTATTTAAATTAACATTTAAGTTCCACGTTTCGCAATATACCTGCAAATTATCAATCATCTGTTGTAAGGTTACCGATGTAGGAGCCACCAACACAATGTCGTCGGCATACATTAAAACTCGTACGCGACGTTCCCCAAAAACACAACCACCTCCCAAAATTTCCTCAATATCATTTATAAAAAGTGAAAACAATAACGGACTAAGTAGACATCCCTGCCTTAAACCCTTTTGAGTTACAAACGCTTCAGACACTCCGTCACCACACCAAACACCCGATGCAGTACCACTATACAGATTTTTAATAACTTTTAATATTCTGTATGAGAAACCATAAGTGGATAACTTGTAAAATAATGCTTCTCTATTGATAGTATCAAATGCGGATGAAAAATCTACAAAAAAAGAATATAGTTTTCCCTTCTTGTTTAATATTTTTAAATGAACCATACTCATCAAAGAAAATATATTGTCTGTCGTAGAATAACCCTTACGGAACCCTGCCTGGCACTCATCTAGTTTCTTTTCCTCTTCTACCCACCCTTCAATACGCCCCAAAACTAATCCAGTAAATAATTTTGCCACCGCATCTATAAAAGAAATGCCACGATAGTTGTTGACGTTGTTAATATCTCCTTTTTTAAATAATGGATAAATTATGGATTTTTTAAATGATTCTGGTACGTTGCCAGTTTCAAATATCTTATTAAACATCTTTAGTAGGTGGTTAAAAAACATTTCCGAACCATTCTTGAAAAATTCATATGGAACTCTATCGTATCCGGGTGCTTTATTGTCTTTGGCCTTTTTTAAAACTCTTTGTAGTTCAACCAAGGTAAAGCCTGAATCAAGTCGTTCATTTGTAACAAAAGGTTCCACCCAAACTACAGGAGTTGAGATGAGAGGGGGGTCTAGTAGTGCTTTAAAGTGATTTACCCAATCCTCGACCGCAATCGTTGCCCCTACTAATTTAGTTCGTTTTCTAAAGCTGTTTATTACCTCCCACAACCCCTTTGTGTCTTTTGCCAACATAAATTTAAAAGCAATCTCTTCATTATATGTTTTTCGCTTACATAAACATAAATTTTTAAACTTATTCCTTACACCAATATACAAGGCTTTAGTATAACTATTACTATTACTTCTAAATAAATTTAGGAGTTTGAAAACCCGCCCCCTGGCTACAGCACAATCCCTATCAAACCACGGCTGCTTTGGCTCATTGGCTTTCTTCTTTACCGTTGTCGACACCTTCTTATAGGCGGCCCTCTTTATGCAGTCTGTCAACTCATTTATCATAGCTTGCGCATCGTTCGATATACTTAAGCTATCCACACCCGATTTATTTATTTTTTCTTTATACCCACACTTATCTTGCTCTGTCCAACACAGTTTAGGCAACAATGGCAAACCAATCTCGCTACAACATCTACTTACCCCCTTCACATAAATTTTCAGTTCAATTGGAAAATGATCTGAGACTAACTGAGTTCCGACCGAAAATTGTTTTACTAATTTAACACTATCCATAGAAATTGATGCTATATCATTTACGGAACATCCTCTAGTGCTCAAGAAAGTGAATTCCCCTGTCATATCACCTTCCGTTCTACCATTTAAGATTATTTGACCATTATCTTCACAAAAATCCAGATATTTCCGCCCCCTCTTATTTATTTTCATGTCCTTGGAACATCTAGTCATTTCGACTTGAAATTGATCAAAATTACAAAATTCATCAAGCGTTTGTGCATCAGCTATTCTAACATTCATGTCCCCTAATATAAGTAACTGTTTGTTTGACAACTTTTTAACAAATTCACTTAGATATGAAAAATCACGCTCCCAATAATTACAATTTAAATATACAGGTACAACAAACAAATTATTATTATTACCTAAATCAATGTCTATTACTGTGGTTTCATGGTTTACAAAATTTATCTTTTTAAAAAACAAAGATTTTTTATTTATACCCACAACAGACCCGCCAATAGCCCTCCCACATACATTATCTTTGACTGCAAAACTAACTTCAAAATAAAAATTTAATAAATATTTCGTTATTAGGTCAATTTCATCATTTGTAATAAATGTTTCTAATAATATTACTATGTCATAATTTTCTAAATACTTAATGAAATTAAAATCTCTGACCTTAGATTTAAGACCACAAATATTATATGCCACTATTTGTATACAGTCATTTGTATCCTGTGCTGTGCTACTATCCTGCCGGGTATATGGTGTATTCTTGCTTGGGTGCCTGATGTGTCCTCATTTCGTATACAATGGTCCTGTACTTTCCTCACCAGATCCCAAAATATCCTTTTCTAGCCCCAAACCATTAATAAAACATCCTAAGTCTACGTTCAACAGTTCTTTCAACTTCGATACTCCGTCCGTCTTTCCCGCCATAACTTTCCCGTTCGTCCACGTGAAACTACACCCTTCCACTAACAGTTTGTCAAATATTAGCGGCATTCGTCTCTTTCCAGCTTGTCGTTCAATTTCTTGCCTAATAGCAATTAACTTTGTCCTTTTAAACCGAACATCTCGTGTATAGTCTCTATGTACAACGAACCCCGTTCCTTTTAATTGTTTAGCATTACTCATTATATAGTTTAAATCGTTATCATCCGGTATATGTGCTATAATTGGCGAGTTGTCATTGCTGAAACCTAAGGGATGCGCTCTATTCACCCAAACGTTTTCCCTCAACTTTAAAACTTTAATACAAAATTGTTTAATTATTTCACAACAATTATCGCCTTTCTTGTGTGATAAGCCCTTAAAAATTAAATTATTACGCCTAGAGCGACCTTCAAGATCGTTAAACCGCTCGGCAATCGATTTCTCACTATTCTGTAAATGCTCAATTTCTTTTCGCAACACTTTGTTTTCTTCTTTTAATATATTTATTTCAGTCAATAATAATTGCACTTCTTCCTTAGTTGCTAAATTAGACAATTTTTGGTCCAATAGCGCGCCTAACGCATTCATCAATTCGCTGTGAGACATATCTCCTACCTTTCCATCGGCCATCTTTGATTTTTTGTCTACGTATACACTATCTGATTCAATCGAATTGTTAGACCTTTGACGCTTTTGCGATTTATAAGGAAAATAATCCGTAATTGATTTATCCATATACTACTTTAAATATTTCCACTGTTAAATGCATGCACTGAACGAGATCTACTACTAGGGCCTATTGAATCAATGAATAGACTATATCTTATACAAATAATATTGTTAATTCGGGCTACACAGTTGGTACCGCTACCGTACCTGGCCACCGACATGCAGACCACTTGAAACAAGTTCTATATTACTAAATAAATTTAGACACTGTATCCAATTCACGTTTCATATAAACTAACTCACAAGACACTTGCTTCACTTTATTTTTTAACTGTTTTGCTCATTAATCACACAGAATCTTAACGTTTTCGCAGAGCACAAAAACATGCATCTCACTCTTCCACAATCAGTACTACCAACCTCCCGGGCTGGGAGTATTTTCAATACACAATACATTGCTTGCTTCGCACGCCAACCCGAATGTTGTGAGTATTTTCAATACATAATGCATTGCGTGCGTCGCACGCCAACCCCCGTATTGGGAGTATTTTCAATAAACAATGCATTTCGTGCTTCGCACGCCAACCCCCGTGTTGGGGGTATTTTCAATACACAATGCATTGCGTGCTTCGCACGCCAACCCCCATATTGGGAGTATTTTCAATAGAAAATGCATTTCGTGCTTCGCACGCTAACAGGCATATTGGGAGTATTTTCAATTCACAGAGTGTTGCATGCTTCGCACGCCAATAGCCCGCCTGGACAGAATCATTATTTTGCAAATCGCAGTACGTTGCCGATTTTTTTTCTGAAATTCTGAAAGCGATGCGGATAATCAGCGAATAGGATAGTTGGAGTTCGGATAATTGGAGTTTTACTGTACATTTCTATTTAAACTGCTATGACTAACATTATACGTCTTTTGTGGGTTTTTATATTTTGTAAAATAATTTTTGCCGAAGAAAGGATAACTAGTCATATCCTGACGAATTTGAAACGGGTTTGCTTTATTTCAGCCATATTACCAGTCATATATGCGTTATGGTTAACCTTAAAGGTTTAACAGTGTTATAAGTGAATCTACAGGGAGTTCGGTAAAGATCTCCAGGTATTTTTAGTTCTTATTCTTTCAACCAAGGGCGTTAGTATTTCGATCCTTTTCGGCTCAAAGAGGTGAATACAGTACGATAATTTAAATTTACTATAGTTGAATATCTCGAATAAATAGTATGTACTAGGATTTATTGTCTGTATAAATATTAAACGGTCCCAGAAACTCGCACATACTTTCTCACAAACATATTTAAATTATATATTAAACAGATTCACTGTGACTTTATAATTGTATTAAAGTAGGAGAGGGGATACATTAAAGTAGGAGAGTAACTAATAAATATTATTATTATTAGCTAGAGAGAAAACTATTCTATCGATTTCGAAGAAATTTGCACCAAACATGTAAATTAAGCCTGTATAGATGCACGAAAAAAGGTTTTGAAAACAACACTCTTTTTTGGCCAAAAACCCTCCAAAAGTCAGTTGTTATTATTAGCTAAAGGAGAATTTTTAGAAAGATGCGGCTCTTTGCATATGGTATGGTACATTAAGTTCTAAAAATAAAATAAAAATTACAAAAATCGTTAAAGCCGTTTTTTATAAAAAAATAATAACCGACTTTTTTGCTGTTTTTTGGCCAAAAAGGGGGTGGTTTTCAAAATGTTTCAAAACCTTTTTTCGTGCATCTACACAGGCCTAATTGACATGCTTGGTGCAAATTTGTTCGAAAGAATAGTTTTCTCTCTAGTTTTGTATACATACAGATATACAGATAGACATGCAGACAGACATTTTGAAAAAAAACACTTTTCTGTACTCAGGGGGTCCCAAAGAGGATATTTCCAAAATAGTAAACAATTTTAGTGGTTTAATTAACTGTCGTTTTGTGCAGTATGTTACTCTAGTTTTACTACGTAATAAAGTCTGGTAAATGAAACTGTACATGCAATGTTTGAAATGATAGAAGAAAAACGTATTCGTTTTCATACAATAGTTCGGTGTACTGATTAGTTTTTTTACGTCTGACAGACATTTTTATTGATAACAACAATTTTGGACACATACTTTCTGCAATGAGTTTGATGTTTTTTATATTATTTTGTTATGGTTTTAGAGAATTTTCGTAATTCATTTCCCTGGGTTTATTCTCTAATTTTTCCTAAACTTTCCTGACCAACAAGGCATTTTTTGAAAGTATTTTACTCCAGAATTTGCATTAAATTTTACTAGAATAAATTGTATTGCAAATATATTTATCTCGTCTCTGCAACCGTACTCCTTACACAACCATCTGCAGAAGATAAAGAAAGCATGTGTATAATATTAAACCAGTATAAACAGATTTATTAAAACTGTACCAATCTTACAAAGGAATAATTAAGGGTACGGAAGCAATACTGGGCCACATAGATTGGTACTGTTCAAAACTTAC
>JAGFPH010005450.1:45065-55968 GCA_018207615.1 Philaenus spumarius | reverse complement strand
CATTAAAAGTTTTCAATATTCTGGTTATACTGCAGAAAACTACACAGTTACAGTTAATTAATACAGAACAGTTTAGGCTAGTTTTGTTTGAAATATGTTAAGACTTTAGTAATAACCAACATAGTATCAGCTTTAAAGTTTTTGTAGGCTGTAAGATTTGCATTTTAAAATTAGGCTGTAGTAAAAATGAAATACATAGGTTTCTCTATTAAATCGAACAAAATGAGTTTGAAAAGTTATTTACAATGCAAAAGGTGGAACTAACTTTATACAATTTTACAAAGAGTACATTTCATAAGTAACAAAAGTAAGGCTAAAACATTCTACGTACCTGGTATTCACAAAATAAAGGCTTATAACAAAGGCATGTTAATTTGCCTTGCGCATAACTCGCGACAAAAAACTTAAGGAATTAATCCACGACAATAATTTAACTATATCAGCGACATGACAAGGTGGACTTTCCTGTAGTGGAAGCAATGGCGGACTCTCCTTCTCGAATGTTCTAAAGAAGCAAGTTTAACGGTCAAGAAACGTCAGCTGTTCGGTATATGAGATAAGCAAACCGCTTAATAGCGAACTATGCCCAAAGTAGATACTGTACGGAGGTGGCGTCTGGCGGAGAAAAGGGAAACTATTTGGAAGTTGGTGAAGGTAGGCAGAAGTTGTAACTAGTCGGTAAAGATAATTACAGAATGTGAAGTCGGAGACGTAATATTTAATAAAGAAAAAAAAATATAGATGGCGCGAATGTCTAAAAACGTCACAAAACTAAGCATTGCTTGCTAAGTACTGTTTTGGAACGAAGTTCCTTAACGCGGGTGAGGTGGCAGTTAACAAATAGAAAATGTAATACGTAACGGAAAAGGTGTTATTAATTGGTTGCTATGGAAATGACAAATATAAAATACGAGTAACGAAAAAGCGTTATCAAATTGGTTATTATGGCAATGAATGTAAACACAATTAGAAGACTGAAGCCCCAACCACAAGTTCGGTAAATTAAAATACTCAAATAAACTGAAACACATTTTTATTAATATAGTTATTCTAGTTCCCTGATGTACATTTCGCTAACAAAGTTACCATCATCGGAGGGTTCTAAATCTAAACTAATGCTAACAAGAATGAAACTATGAAAATAAATAGACCTATACTTCCCCATTTTCGCTACCTCAGGCAGATCAACCAATCATAGGTGGCCACCCCAAGGACTTGTTTCAAAAAGCCAGGTACAGATAGTGCCAGGTAGCGTGAAGCGTCACTTGAGCATGCGCTGTAACGTCTTACCCTCTCCTACTTGACTGTCAGTCTTCAGTACAGTCACCACAAAAAAGTAGTCAGTTGATGTCTAGCCACGGTACGGTTGCTGTAGCTGTGAACGCTTTTTAGCCCAGTCAATGCTCTGACTGTACTCCGCCGCGAGAGGGGAAATGTGGTGGGAGCTGGTGTAGGAGACATGCACACTCCCCTCTTGCGCTCCATCCTAATTGGCGCTATCCTTAGAAGCGCCTAACGGTACTTGTCCCTGTCCTTGGGAATGGCCCAAGGTTGTGAAATGATACATGTTACACCGATTACATAAAACTTCTAAAACTACCGGAAAAAATTGTACACTGTATACTAAAACCAAGCAATAGCGACGCATTTCCGGGTCAACTAGTAAAAAATCAAATTAACTTTTTTTATGGAAACTGTATTATTTTTTATTTTTGTAATAAATTTAGTTGAAGCAATACAATATACAGTAAAATTATAATTACGTAAAAGGGACATTTTGCACCTTTAATTTTTTTAAACACGAGCTCGCTCCTAATTTTTAATATAATGCTTAATTTTTCTTAAAAAAAAGACACGTTCGTGCCCCAAATGACTAGACTTAAAGTCCCTGGCAAAACGTGTTGATCGCTTCACTATTAAAACTTTGAGCGAATCAATCACTCCAACAAGATTTTGTAACTTTCCCTCTCCAATAAAACAAGTTTAAATGTCATCAACACTGGAAAATTTACTCTGATATGATACAATTATGCTAATTCAATTTTATACATTTCTTGTGTCTCACTCTTTCAGCGTTATCACAGAGAAAAGTTGTTGCGATAAGTTGGTTTCGTTTTAAAACATCGGCCTTAATTTGAAATTGATTTGATTAGTATAATTGAGTTGTCTATATATACATCTAATTCCGTAAACCCAAATTTTACAATGAAATTGTGAGCGAATGGGAGGTGGTAGAAAGCTGGGAGAGGTTTCACTTTAACGGTCTGGACATGAAATTTTGGGGAAAAATATAGATTTTTCTTAATTGTGTCACGAAAATTTGTTACGGAATAAAATAATTCCCATTTAAGTAGCATGGGAATATATAGATGTAAATCAGGTGATTTTAGTGTTAAAAACAGGTGATTGCATATTATAATAATTCCCATTTAAATAGCATGGGAATATATAGGTGTAAACCAGGTGATTTTAGTGTTAAAAACAGGTGATTGTATATTATAATAATTCCCATTTAAATAGCATGGGAACATATAGATGTAAATCAGGTGATTTTAGTGTTAAAAACAGGTGATTATATATAATAATTTCCCATTTAAATAGCATGGGAATATATAGGTGTAAATCAGGGGATTTTAGTGTTAAAACAGGTGATTGTATATAGTAATTCCCACTTAAATAGCATGGGAATATATAGGTGTAAATCAGGTGATTTAAGGGTTAAAACAGGTGATAGAATATAATAATTCCCATTTAAATAGCATGGGAATATATATATTAATAGGTGTAAATCAGGTGATTTTAGTGTTAAAAACAGGTGATGTATATAAATTGGAAATTCAGCTATCATAGCAACACCTGAATGTGCAGTTTTGTGATGTGTTTCGTTATTGTAGCTGTGTTTTTGTTTGAAAATGAAAATTCAAATCAAAGCTTATATGATTAAACACATTATAAGTTATTTCTACTGTACTTGCTATTTTAACAAATTTCAACAATAACTTAAAAGTATAGTAACTTATGAAACTAATAATTTATTCAATACATTACTAGAATATGTAGCCTATATGTAGGGGCAATAGTTCAATTATAAAAGACTAAGGGAACACACAGAAGGACATTTTAAAACTCTAGATTAAGTTTTCCGGCAATGGTATGCGTTTTTTCCTAATTTGTTTTGAGCAAATGAAAGTAAAAAACATTTATTAACTATGACGTTTTTAAGTACAGTACAGTAATTTTGATAATACTGATGCGTAGTTTCCACCATTGAGGTTCTCTTGAATTTCTAATTAATCATATAAAGCATAACCATTTTCACTTTCAATCAAAAATCTAATTTTGAAACATAGAAGATACTAGGCTACAGTTGCATTTTATTCCACTCGCTTCGCTCGCCAGCCCTCTGCTTTGACTCGCTTCGAAGTAAATACAAACAGGTCATTTTATATAAATAGGCCCTTCTATTAAATTCTAATGTCTTATTTATTTCAATTAGGATGTAACATAGTGGTTTCTTATTTTTAAATTCTTTAATTTATTAAGTGTTTATTCTCTAGCTTTAAGGAAAGTACAACAATCAACATTTTTACTACATTTTCACTCCTTAGCATCACGCGACAAAATGTGATACTTTTTTATGTATGTTGGAAAATATAATAATTAATTTGTATTGTTTTAAGGGTTATTTCAACTTTTAAATCAAAATTAATTCTAACCTATGTTACTCAGGGATAGAGTAGTTTTTATTAGTAAAACAATTTTTTTCAATCGGTTTAGTTGTTCCAGAGATTACCCCCTATATATAAACAAACAAATTTCATCTGTTTATAATTGTATGGATTGAAATAATTACATTTATAATTTCAACTTTTTTAAATTGCATACATTTAAAGCTTTAAATAAACAAGAGCAATGGAATGGAACAATGTAAGGCCGTTTTTCTGTTAAAAAAGTGTACAGTATATAATAAGGAAAATTAATTAAAGTAAATCCGTTTTAATATTTCTGTCGCAGCTAATTCACTTTACTGAAGGCAGAATAAATATTTGCCACTAAACGTTTGGTTCACCAGACCAACTTCTAACTTTAATAATCTCTAAAAGACAAACAGTAACATAGAAGAGGCGAGGAGTCTAGAGAATTTAGAATTAACTGATATAAAGTACAGACATTTAAGCGTATAATCTCTCAAAATAAAGCATTACTGTTGGGTTTAGGTTAATATTTGAATAACCAAATAAATTGTATTTTATTCTGCAAGAGGCGGATTTACCCAAGCGTCACTTGTCCTCGTGGGTTTGTTTTGTTAGCATTTTATGTATGTACTTTTACTTGACCTACATACAAACAAATTTTACCTCTTTATAATATTATTAACAATAACCCCAAAGCTAAGATGGTAAATAATGTTAAATGTTCAAATCAAATTATTTCGTTTGTTTTATAGCAGCAGTTATAATAAAGGTTAATTTAACCAGCTAGGCTCAGGTCTACACTTTAATTAAAACGTAATCTAAAAGTTAGAAATTTAAATAATTGCTTCAAAGTTTGAAATCAGCTTTTAATGGATATATGGAAAATAGCGGTTTTATCTGTTATTTTATTCAATTGGTTGCTATGGTAATAAATGTAAATACATGGAATTATTATTTGTCCTTCAATGTCTTAATATTTGTTCTTCAACGATTTAATATTAAGTTGTTCTTCAACGACTTAATATTAAGTTGATATTATTTAATGACTTAATGTTTGTTTTTCAGTTACTTGATAGTTTTTTCAATTAATTACTTAATATCGATTTGTTCTTCAGGGGCACAATATTTTTCATTCAGTGACTTAATATTAGTTTTTCGATGACTTAATATTAATTTGTACTTCAACGACTTAATATTAAGTTCATCTTCAATGACTTAATATTTGTTTTCAACGACTTAATATTAATTTGTACTTCAACGACTTAATATTAAGTTCATCTTCAATGACTTAATATTTGTTTTCAACGACTTAATATTAATTTGTACTTCAACGACTTAATTTTTGATTTTCAATGACTTAATATTAATTTGTTCTTCAACGACTTAATATTTAGTTTCAGTGACTGGATATTTTTTCAATTAATTACTTAATATCGATTTGTTCTTCAGGGGCACACTATTTTTCATTCAGTGACTTAATATTTGGTTTTCAGTGACTTAATATTAATTTGTACTTCAACGAATTAATATTTATTTTCAGTGACTTGATATTTGTCTTCAATTAATTACTTAATATCGATTTGTTTTTTAGTGTCACAATATTTTTCATTCAATGACTTAATATTAATTTGTTCTTCAACGACTTACTATTTCTTTTTCAGTGACTTAAGATCTGTTCTTCAGAGACTTAATATTAATTTGTTCTTCGAATACTTAATAATTATTTGTTCTTCAATGACTGAAAAATCTGCTATAAAAGTAACAATGTTTACAATTGGATATTAGTATAAGTAAAATCTAGTTTAAATCATAAAAAAGTTAAAGTAAATTTTCTTCTTCTATGTAATACGTCTTTTACTGAGCTTGCGAAACATTTATTTTGTGAGAGGATTTATAAGGGTCCCGTAAGCCTACACCAATACGTACAAGGGATTTGTATAACGCCTTGCTAGGGATTTGCGTGATCATGTTTTGTGACAAACTTAACAGTGGACAGAGATTACATCTTGGCAAACACCGGGAATGTGACCTCTCCAGTACACATCTGCTAGCCAAGAAAGAAAAAAAACCATGATAAAAGAATCCATACTTTATTATAATGAGGGAAAGTGTGTGCGTTTATTACGATGTAACTCAAAAAGTATTTATTTGATTTTTATGAATATTTTAATGTTATGCCAATCATTGATTTCGGGGTAACATTGGGCTATGTGTCAACCTGTCTTTTCAAACAATCCAGCAGTAATTGAAAAGTGATAACATTTTGTTAATACTCACTATACATTTTTGGACAAGGGAACTCTCAACATTTACCCTATATTACTTTAATGAATTTATTCATGTACTACTGCTTGCATACATAAATATTGAGGTGGGTCTTAGGCAAGATTTTAAACTGCATTATTGATTAAAATTTTGATTGTTGTCAGTCATTTTTTCAGTTGTTTGTCCTCTGAGTAATATTTATCTTTCTAATTAGGCAATCTTGAATTATAACAGAATATAATAAAATTCTTAAAAATACGCCTTATCTTAAAAATAATATAGATAAATAATACATACATACGCACGTACGTGAGTAATATATACTATAACAGCTGATTTCACCCATCATCTGTAATACTTAAGCAAACCCAGTGTAGATTATACTTTGGGGTTATGTTTACAACTTCAATCATTATATTTTCTTATGTAGTTGACTTTTTTAAATGAGTTATAGAACTATTGTATGTTTTAATACGTTATCATATTTTCTTTGATGTTATAAACTGTGTATAAATACAACATTTTATAATCAAAAATTCGTTTATATTAATTTAAAGAAGAAATGCCTATTCCTTTAACTTCGGAAACATTCCTACATCTTCTATTATTAATTTCTTCGCTATAATATTAATAACTTCTAAATCATTTGATCTAGCAATATGAAATAAAAAGCAATTAAAGAACAATATTTTTATCTTATTTTAATTATATAATAGCATACATAAATACAAAATGTTAACAAAATATTCCTACAGTTTTATAATCCTTATAATTTTGTAGTCTACACATTTACCGAGTTAAAAATCCGCCAGCGTAATTAGGTAGGCCTAGATAAAGTTTGTTGTTTTTTTTTTATAAATGATGTATTTCTGATGTGTATCTAATTCATCCGCCTGTGATTTTTCACGGAGGTTTACTAGTTTGAATATAATTTAGACAGAAATATTTAATTAGTTAAATTTGAAGAACTTTGTACCCGTGACTTTGTCTACTTGTAAAAAATCTACAAATTTCCCCCTCCATCACCCTCTACAGAGCCACCCTGTGCACGATTTGTATTATATATAGATAGAGATGGTGGAAGTAAAGGAAATCTTAGTTGGATCAATTCCAAACCAACTGAATGTGATTGAAACAAACATCACGAGTAATTGTTTATCAGAAGCAGGTGCTTAAACTGGCGCAAGAGGTATTGCCATCTACATGATAACTCACTAGAGCGTTTCGCCCACTGCTCACGTCGCTCCCCAACCCTAGCGGCTAAGCAAATGCAAACAGATTATTGTATACTCTGATATTTCACGGGAAAGAAGATTGATGGACATTTCATATAGAAGAGAGATAATTTATAAGACATAAAATATGCACAAAGTGTGATAAGGTAAAGCAGTATTTCAAACTGGTGAAACAGACCTAGTAAAGAATAAAGTGGACTTTTTCGAACGGCGATTTCTCATAACCTTCCCTAAGAAATACTGTGTCTAATGGCTCAGACGTTCTCAGGTGATGACGTCACAAATAGATATTATATAGACAGACACGATGTTATTATATGCATAGATAGAGACTAGGGGCTCTGCCCCTGAACCCTTCGCGTCCCAACCCAGCCTCGTCCTTCGGCCTCAGATGGCTGCTTCGCTTCGCTCGCAGTTATAAAATTCGCTAATGAATCTCGTTAATCTTTGGTTCATTTGTACATAGGTGACCGATCATAAATCAGCTGTTTTATTTGGCAGCTGACTCAAACTCATTAAACATTATCTCCATAAGATTAACATGGGAAATTTGAAGGCTTGTGGGCCCGAGCTCCTTCTCGGGTGAATAGTGGCTAAACGGATGATCGGATATTAAATCTGATTTTAAATTGTTTGTTTGAAATTTAATTTTCTACAACTTTTGTATTTAAAATGTTTTGCTATCTCTTAACGTTTTCTTACAAAACGCGATCAAAGTGGAAACATGAAAAAAATGAAAAAAACCTTTTTTCGCCCAAAAGGTGCTTTCAATATTAAAAATGTTAACTTTTAAGTTTCTCGTCGAGAGCTTTAATTCAAGTATAAGGTCGAGGGGGGTACGATTACGGGAAGTGCCTCATAGTTTATGTCATTGAATCAGTGAACCCGTCTAGCTTTAAAGAAGTTGGGCGGAGCCTCCCTTCTCGGATGAATAGTGACTAAATGGATCTTGAATCTGATGGACGTTTGAAATTTAATTTTCTACAACTTTTATATTTAACATTGTTTGCTATCTCTTACCGTTTTCTTACAAAATGCGCTTAAAGTGAAAAATTTAAAAAATCTATAAATTCTTTCCCGCCCAAAATGCATAATTATGTAAATGAAATAATTTGCAATTATGTAAAATATTTTTACAGAGAGATTCCATTACTACAGATAATCTCATATCTCTCCAATAGAACACAGCGTGTTAATGTTGCAGTAAGGCTGTCTAACGAGACTGGAGTCCCGCAAGGATAAGTTCTTGGCGCATTACTATTTCTACTCTATGTTAATGATTTGTCATCGTCAGTACATGCGGATAGGGTAATTCAATTTGCTGATGATGCAACAATAAGTTTTCAAGCAGATTCTGTTCAACAATTGGAGCAGATGGCTTTTTTACAAGCCAAAGAAACTGGACAGTATTTTGCTGAAAACTATTAAACAATAAATCCATGTAAAACTAAGTACATACACTTAGTAGAAAGCATAGCTCAAATCAGACACCAAGTGTCATGCTAGGTGATAGTATAGTAAAAGATACTATCAATACAATTTTTGGGTTTTCTAATTGATGACAAGTTGAACTGGAATTACGACATTAGCAGTATTAGTGATAAAATTAGCTCAGGTATTTGTAATGAGAAATTTGAAGTTGTACTGTGGTACATCGATACTTTTAACAGCTTATTTTGTGATAGTGTATCATTATTTGAACTATGTAATACTTCTTTGGGGAAACTCATCAGTTCAGAATATGGAAATAGTGTTCGTCTTGCAAAACAAGCTATAAAGCTTATTGCAAGGCTAAATAAAAGACAAAGTTGTAAAAACTATTTCAAGAAATTCGGTGTACTTACACTTCCGTGTATTTACATACTTGCAGTGTTGCTTTTTAAATAATAATAATAATAATAATTAAAACAAAATAAATTACACAATTACAGCACCAGACAAGCTTGTGAGTATCGTGCCAGACAGCAGAGGTTCAATTTATACAGTAAACTTCCCTCACAAACAACTGGTGCAAAGTTCATGAATAAGCTTCCTAAAAGCATTTAAAATTAACCGAACTACAGGATTTAAAAAAATAGTCTCAGTCAATTTCTACTGTCTGGATCCTTTTAATCGGTGGACGATTTTGTGCATTTTGATTATATTTTGCGCTAGATGTGATTTTTTTTGCAATGTGTTTTATCTTATTAACTTAGTTTTACAGATTTTTTAAGTGTAAACTTTAGGCGCACCACGTCCAAAAAATGTGTATAGATGTTTGTACAGCAGAGTATATAGTTTTCTTGTTGCTGGGGGTGAATCGGATTTTACCGTCATGCGTTTCACCATGCGTTTTGTGAAACGCTCCTAAAGTGAAACGCTCCTAAAGTGAAACGCTCCTAAAGTGAAACGCTCCTAAAGTGAAACGCTCCTAAAGTGAAACGCTCCTAAAGTGAAACGCTCCTAAAGTGAAACGCTCTTAATGTGACACGCTCCTAAAGTGAAACGCTCCTAAAGTGAAACGCTCCTAAAGTGAAACGATCCTAAAGTGAAACGCTCCTAAAGTGAAACGCTCCTAAACTGAAACGCTCTTAATGTGACACGCTCCTAAAGTGAAACGCTCCTAAAGTGAAACGCTCCTAAAGTGAAACGCTCTTAATGTGACACGCTCCTAAAGTGAAACGCTCTTAATGTGACACGCTCCTAAAGTGAAACGCCCTATTCCATTTGTTTGAAAAAGTTTTGGTCTTGCCGAGATTCGAACCAGCAGAGTTTACCATATAAACACTATATCCTTAGCCGGTTAGGCCACAATCGCATTGCCAATTTAGTATATTTGAGTTGGGTGTATAAGCGTAATAGATTGTCCTATGTCATAGGCTGTCTGTTAATGTTCATACAATGTATAGTTTAATTAGTAATATCACTGAAATGGACATTCTGCTTCCTCATTCCGTATGTTGTGTTAAAAAAATGAACATCGTGCTTTCTCATTTCGTAAGTTGTGTTAGTTAATAAGTTTACACTTCTTCCGTGTGGCCTTAAATTTATGATAATTATTCTCTATTTTTTAAACTGCTTGTTGTTTAATTGTATTTTGTGAGTATTCTTCAAATGTGTTGTAATATGACTTGTTTTATACAAATATTGTTTAGTCAAAAACCCAATATCCAGTAAATGAATAAAATTTAAAACATTTTCCCAATAAATTGTTCTTCTTGATGTTATATAATTTTATATCAATCAGCGACTCAGCTAAGGCTTTCATCTCGTCAAATATATATATATCTCAAGGCAACACATTTTTGTTCCATTTCTCCAGAGATCCTTTCTTGTTCTTTGTTATAACGGTTACCAAGAGAGTCTGCAAAGTTTGTGGAATTACAGTTTCAACATCATTAAAAAAAATTGTCAGTGGGCGGGTATTCAGTGATATTGTACACCTGAGATCGAATGTCTTCTAAAATTATGTCTGCTGCTGCTTTCACTACTCTCAGTCTCTCTCCTTCGTGATCACTGGATTTCATTGTATTGTACCAGTTGTCAGTGAGTATTTTATATCCTGTATTTTTAAAACAGATGGTCGTTTTGTTATGAGTGTCGACAATAAGGATATCTTCCCCAAATAAGTTTTAGTACAATTTTCTGCCAATCCTAACGTAACACTTTCACTAAAGTTTGTCGACGCGTTTCGGAGTTCCTCCATTATCGAGACCTATTTCAGTACTC
>JAGFPH010005450.1:32418-44965 GCA_018207615.1 Philaenus spumarius | reverse complement strand
CGACGCGTTTCGGAGTTCCTCCATTATCGAGACCTATTTCAGTACTCAAATAGGAGTAGGAGTACTGAAATAGGTCTCGATAATGGAGGAACTCCGAAACGCGTCGACAAACTTTAGTGAAAGTGTTACGTTAGGATTGGCAGAAAATTGTACTAAAACTTATTTCATGGATCCTAGCAGATTTGTATAATATCTTCCCCAAACTTCTCCAGTAGGCGGGATTTAATTGTTCTTGAATCGATTTGATATTCACCCTTGATTTGACTCTTCAATTCATCGTGTGAAAATTGACTTTCTTCAGTATTCTCAAGGAATGAAAAAATATCTTCCATCGCTGTCTCGACTGTGGGATACGGCCGATAGCCTTTCTTGAACTCTGAAGGCATGTGAAATAACTTCCTCTGACAAAAATGATGGTATTGTGCCTTAGCTGCAACGAGGTCCAATTCGGGAGAAATCCGTTCCACAATGTTCAATCCCCATTCGTCTCCACGTTACTGGGCAGCATTCAAAAACGAGTCCCTTACAGAGTGCATCTGGACCATACGGACGGTGTTTCGTTTTGTAAGACGAGTCTTCTTTTCTTTTTACGAAAATTCAGCAGTTAGTTATTTCTTCACCACAAAGGCAGCAATGACCCTTGAAGTGAAAACTTGTCACATCTGACCTGAGCACAGGCCTTCCAGAGCTCGTTGATGGCTGGCAGACCGAATCATATATCCCGTTACTTACACGTCATAAATGGGCGGCTATCATAGCCTCATTGCAATATTTTTTTTTGGCATGTGCTATGAACTGTTATTTTCTCTTTCCCCGCTAAAATTTGTAGATGGTCTCTTCTTGCCCTCTTCTCAGCAGATTTATGTAAAGTCTCATTTCCTTTATGTTTCACTGTACGAGTCGGGGCTCCTTCCAAATCTTTATTGCAGATGAAGCATATATCATCTGACATATCTGCTTGTGAGGCCATTGTTAATGTCCACAAACAATATTACAGTGTCTCGTCCAGGTACCGGTCATTCACCTGCAATAAATAGAATATATCTATATAATTAATACGCTACATGAAACTTTGTCGGTTGAACTTCTCCGCCATTTCTTAACCGATTTTATCCATTGACGTCTCATTGGAAAGAGCGTGTCGCGTAGATTTGCAAACTGGCCTTACATTTTTAAATAAGTCCCTTGGGCTCTGCCCCAGTGGCTTTTAAAGTTCCCATGTTATTCTTATGGAAGGTCAATCTTAAGGAAGAAGAAGAAAGATTTCTTTTGATTTTATCAGTGGCACAAAAAACAGCTGTTCGTATGAAAAGCTTAAAACAGCTGATTTTGATCAACAGCTGATTTTGATCAACAACTGATTTGGATAAAAAACTGAATATAATTTTAGGTTAGGTAAATCAAGCAATAGCGAAGCATTGCCGTGTCCACTAGTTAGTAATTATTTTTGGTTAGAATATGGAGTCACAATGGCAAAAAAATCAAATTAACAATATGCCGTTGTTTTAAATTTTATGTTTTCCCCCCATTACGTGGGGTTGGTTAAAAGAAAATATATGCATTTTGCAGGTAATTAAATTCTCTACAAATTTTATTCTGATACTTGTTTTCATAGAATAGGCCATAACTGAATTACAGCGTTCTAAAGTTAGAAGTTTGAAAAATTTCCGGAAAATGCGATATTTTTTATATTTTTTTAAATATCATATCTCCGTTATTATCTGTTCTACAAACAAGAATTAACTCGTAAATTATAGTAAATTTACTTCTCTACAACATTGAATAGAACTCGTTTGTAGCCCAAATGCATCGACACAATGATATAAGCGAAAATCTAAAGAAAGAGCCGTTTTTTTTTTCGGTTTTTTCAAAATGGCGGCGGGCGCGGAGGGGGGGAATTGTGCATTTTGCATTTTAAACACTTCATAACCATCCTAGACAACATATACAAAATTTAGAACTACCGGACCGTTTGTAAGTTATCATTCCTCTATTCACTGGGTTAATATTGAAGCCTTCAACCTACATCCCGATACCAAATCACAACGCCAAAGTAAACAACTAACTAACTCCTAACAATATGTTGAATCACGTCCTAAGGAAATAATCTTATTACCACTGGAGATGCATACAGTAACAAAGTGTAAGCAGCAAGTTGCATCATGAATTACGTATTCATTGTGCCCGGAGGTAAATTGATATGTGTTAACCTTAAATTGTTAAGTTTCCTACACGTGGCTATTGTCATTTTGACTTTGTTAAACTTTAGAGCTCGGTGTTCGAGTTTCAAGCACAAGTTGATTAATATTATCAGAGTTTGAACTATTACACGATACGCTTCACTAATTACATTATACTATAATATACTAGTGGACCTGGCAGTGCTTCGATAATGCTTGATTTTAGTAAATTAACAAACACAATAGTGAGTGTTTAGAAAAAATAATTTGGATTGACTTGTGGTTAAAATAAGATTCTTATGTCATGACAGGCGGTCGCTCGTGTATTAAACATATTTGTGTTTGTGTTATTGCAAATTTATGTTATATTCGTAACTATCCTATTTGCATTGAACGGCTGAGAAGCCAAGGGGTATAAGTGACATTTTTTGAATAATGGAGTTAAGGGTCTGCTGTAGTGGCGGCCATCTTGGATTTTTATCCCATAAGAGCAAAAATAAAACATAATATTATACTTTATAAAAGTATAATCTAATCCACAACATTTCTGAACGGTAAAGTACAACCTTGAACATGTCGCATCGCCTATCGCTGTAATAAACGGTACCAGGAACTGGCACATACTTTCTTACGAACATATTTAAATTATTAAACAGATTCACTGTGACTTCATAATTGTAGGGAGGGGCAGGAGAGGTGATACTAACGGTCTGCTCCAGTAAAAATAAAATGGATTTTTATCCCATAAGAGCAATGTTAAATTGCAAACCATTTATTTCGTTTACTTTTTATCATACAATGGTTTGCAAGGTCTCATTTTAGGCACAGTCACAACACGCATCAGTTTTGCAATTTACATTTTTTTAAATGCTTTTGTTTTGTTATGTAACTGACATTTTGTAAGTACTGTACAAAGTTTGAATTTTTTTCCTAACACAATAAAAAATTAATAATGAAAAATAATTTGCAAATCGGATCCGAAATTTTATAAAGAATATTCAGTTTTTTTTTCAACACTCTATTACAAAAGATAGACTTATACAATGGTTTGAAATGAGGCAATGTCAAAGCGTTCAGCTGCAAGAAATTGCACTGTTTAGATAGGGATACAGTGAGAAGCGGTTGTGTTTCCGGTTGCTTTCTCGTCTACTGGAGCAGACCCTTAAGTGCAGAAACTGGCTCTTCAACACTTTAAAATGTTTGTGGCCAAGGAATATAACTGTAAGTCTATCATGTGCTGAGATCTAGGGGCGAAAAAAAAAAACTACTTCGTAGAAGAACTGTTTAGCTTAGAAGCCAAGGGATACATGTGATGCAAGTCGCTACATAGGTAATTTTCTTGTAACCTATGTTTTATTACTTCTAATTCCTGTTAACACGTTCACTGCTACGCAAATTTCGTATTTCCTATGCTAGGAGCTGACCTTTTATTTTTTATATTTACAGCCTAACTGAGTAGAAATTACTTTAATTTTTATTTTTGAACCGTTCTGCGTAATAATCACTAATATTTAAAAACGGACGCACATGTGCGTCCATAGCTCATAGGCCTAAAATTGGCGTGCGAAGCGCGCAATGCTCTGTGTATTGAAAATTCACCCAATACGGGGGTTGGAGTGCGAAGCACGCAATGCATTGTGTGTTGAAAATACTCCCAATATGGGGATTGGCGTGCGATGCACTGTGCGTCGTCCGCTTCTCTTAGTGTTCAGTATCAACCTCACATGTGCGTCCTTAGCAGTGAACGTGTTAAACAGAGATGTACCGGGTACTGATGTTTCTAGTCATTTTAGTAGCGGTTTGCCTGTACCCTACATTCAAGCACACACTATTTATAGTCTGTGATTTAAGACACTCAAATGGTGATTTTAAAGAAATGTTCACTTTTTCGATCACATCACAGTTAATCCAACAAATCAAACAGTTTAAACGAACAGCTGTTCGCCTGAGTGTACATTGAATACAGAAGACGTGAGATTGATTTAACAAAGTTTTATTAAACTGGGAATTGAGAACTTACAAATACCTTCCGTTGAAAGTATTTTATAACGAACACAGCTGAGTCGTGCCACGTATTCTAGGAATTTATCGCCAAATCGGATAGTTATTCAGTTGGTAAATGAATCGTAAAATCATAATTTATTTAGTTTCAGATTTATTTCGCGAGGTCTGCTCCATAAAACTAACTTTTATAGAGTTTTAAACTATAAAATATAAATATTTCATTCTTTAGAATATTTAAACTATCTGCATTCTTATAGGTACATTATCGACAAGACCTTAGAAATTAAAGTATTTTCTATACGTCTTACGTTCTAAGATGTGTAATAAATCCATTCTTTAGCATTTTCTTTTGTTTAGAGACTTTTATTTGTCTCACTCTTTCGAAGATTAGATTGTAGTAAGGTACTCCTAAAGTTACAGCTGTGCTTTACAGGTGAAATTGTCGGTAGACATTATTTTTAAACTAGGGGAAACCCCTGCGTGCTCCGCTCGCCAATTCCGTAGGAACCTAATATTGGCTGATAACAATGAATAAGAGGATGAAAATCAAATTAATCTTTGTTATTTTGTTAGTCTAGAACGTAACAGTTAAAAATATACTAGTTTTAGTGATCATGGTTTTACCTGGATTTGATTATAACAGTTTAACTTTAAACTGAGTTTTCTCAAAACTAACTTCACTACACTTATATCACTTGGCTTCTCAGCCCTTCATTTGTAAATCATTGTTGAAAAGATGCTTTGTTTGTTTAGAACTGCGTGGAAACCTCTTTGAGCATCTTTTGTGGGTATTTTTTTTCAAAATAATTTTTGTAGGGTTACTTTTGTAATAAATTTTCGCTTTGTACAAATGAAGTAGGTGTTTGTATTTTCATTTTTGACAACTGAATTGTTTACCACCCTGATTGAGTTTTCTAAGAACTTTAGAGTTGCAAAAATGTAAATTATTATTGTTTATGTTCGCCATACCGACTGTTGTTTATTCAGTAAACTTGTTGAACTTACCGTCCAATAGTCCAATTTTACACGTCCATTCAGCCATTCTCAAGTTAAGGACCATTATCCTTCGTCATTAGTAAAAATAAAAACACACAGTACACTTAAAAACACTTATACACACGAGTCCACAATTAAAAAATACACGCTCGCACATTTTAATATCCATGTGGTAAGTTCACTGTCTACGGCTAGACTGTCGGTGTTACGTTTGTGCATAGTTCTTATCTGTATTTGCTTTTGCTATGTCTATTACCAAGTCGAATAATGGGTTGGAATTACAATAGAGTTTATCATTAAGTAGCGTTCCTTGCTCTGTCTTGAAAGCTTTATAAATCTCATACTGCTCCAGAGCATTCATAAGCTTCCCTTTGATACACTTATGCAAAATGGTTAAAGATTTGTCAATCACATCATATTTGTGTGCTGTTTCCATAATGTGTTCAGCAAATTTTGAATCGGTTTTCGGAGGTTGTGCCGATCGTACTGCGGGAGGAAGGTGTTCTTTAAACCTCTTATGAAATGATCGTCCAGTCTGCCCTATGTATTTTTTGGGGCAATCATCACATGATATCTGGTATACTCCTGTTTGTTGTAATTTATTGTTGGTATTTGCACTTTTATTAAATGTTTGCGACAAATTATTTATCGTGCTGTACGTGGTAGTGCACCCTATTTTTCTGAAGGCATTGCTCAATGAGTTATGTAGTCTGTGGTTGTATAGCACTGAAATGTATTTATTATCTGTCTTTGTAGGTTTTGCACTAAGGTTAGTGTGTAGCACTATATCAAAGCTCAGTAAAGAATACCGTTGCGAGGCTGCCAATAGGATTTGCGCGCAGCGTTGCCATATCTACTAGCCTCGAACATTTACCGCTCAAAGCTTGATCGCACAGTTTAAAGAATTATAAATGCGTTGGGTCAGCTGCAATCTGTTAGAAGCGTGGCAAGAACGTGACAACGTCGCACTACGGCGATTGGAGCGTTCAAGGTCTCGGTGTACACAAGCCCGTCCCTCGACGGTATTCTTTAGTGGGCTTTGATATAGGTTAAGTGTACTATGCGTTTTTATTTTTACTAACGACGAAGAACAATGGTCCTTAACTTGAGAATGGCTGAATAGCCGAAACGGCCGTCGTTGGACGTGTAAAATTGGACTATTGGACGGTAAGTTCAACAAGTTTACTTAAAAATGTAAACCTTCACTAAAAGGAGCTAAAATAATTCCATTAAGTAAACTCCCTTTCAAATTATCCTTTTTGAACCTACTCCTCATGCTCTACTTAAGTTTACCAAGTGGTAATTAGTTAATTAAAGCTGGACCGAACCGTCCTTGGCTTCCGCTGTATTATTATACAACCTGTTTGTTTATCGATTCTCTGTCCCTCTCTGTCCTCATCTGAGCAATTTGATCACGCAGAACCTCTGGCGTGAGTTGAGGGAATTATAAAAATTAGTTTATACATTTTTTAAGGTTACAACCAACTATTTGGGAAATTGGTCTGAAAGCGCTGAATACACCCTCCAGCTCTCGAGCGGTGCTTCGTTTCGCTCGCGGCGGAAAAACTCGCTTTACGAGATTGCAGCTCAACTCTACGGCCTCTGATCAGAAGTTGCCCTCATGGTAAAATCGTCCACGTGGATTTAACCGGAATAGTACTTTCCAAGGCCGTAGTCAGGGGGGGGGGGTTCGGGGGTCAAAACCCTAACCCGAAATCCTGAAATTTAGTAGTAAAAAATAATGCTAGGTTTAAAAAGTGCAAATTAAATTAAAAAATAGACAACACAATAGAGGATCCAACAACATACTGTATTTTACATCATTGTGCATTGCATGAGTACTGATATTTAGATTTACTTGATTAAACTACAACGTACAATACACATGGATGCAGTAGGTTACATCCTTACTCTCTTGTGAGCCAGATCTGATCTATTAAATAAGAAAACCATGAAGGTTCAACAAAAATACTTTACTCTAACAAAACACGCAATGCATTGTGTATTGAAAATTCTCCCAATACGGGGGTTGGCGTGCGAAGCACGCAATTCATTGTGTACTGATTATTCTCCCAACACGGGGGTTGTCGTGCGAAGCACTCAATGCTCTATGAGTAGAGTCCCGGGCGATATGGCGCCAAATGTGGTGGGGGAAGGTCATTGACCTTGGGCCACGCCCCCTTTTGTTGGGTGTTTTTTTTTGGTCTTTTTGGTTCCTAACCTAAGCCACGCCCCCTTTTTTTTGGTTCCTAACCTAAGCCATTTTTTGGGAATTTTGGATTTTAGGCTAAATAAAGCTTAGACTAACCATAGGCGTTGCCGCAACCCCTTGTAATATATTTCTACCGGTCTTACCCGAACCAAAACGACGGACTTGACCGAGCTTAGGCTTAGCTGTACCCCGAATTATTTTTATAAATTGTGTTATAACTTATGGAAAACCGAACTAACCCGAACGTAAGGTTCTGCCCGAGTTCAACCGAAGGGCACTTAGCCGAAATAAAACTTTGGTTAAAATTATGCTCTCCCGCAACCCCCAAAATTCGTATTTAGACGAAATAAAGCTTAGGCTAACCGTAGGCGCCCCCGCACCCCGTGCGTATGATTTACACTATTTCTACCGGTCTTACCACAAACCAAAACGCCG
This sequence comes from Philaenus spumarius, assembly GCA_018207615.1. NCBI lineage: Eukaryota > Metazoa > Arthropoda > Insecta > Hemiptera > Aphrophoridae > Philaenus > Philaenus spumarius. Next base: position 37,138 of record JAGFPH010005450.1, on the reverse strand, counting down.
GACTTGACCGAGCTTAGGCTTCGCTGTACCCCCGAATTATTTTTATGAATGTGTTTTAATGTATGGAAAACCGAGATAACCCGAACGTAAGGTCCTGTCCGAGTTCAATCGACGGGGACTTAGCCGAAATAAAACTTTGGACAAAATTAGGCTCTGCCGCATCCTTGCAAACCGCACTTAGGCTAACCATAGGCGCTCCCGCACCCCGTGCGTATGATATACACTGTTTCTAACAGTCTTACCCGAACCAAAACGCCGGGCTTGACCGAGTTTAGGCTTCGCTGTACCCCCGAATTATTTTTATAAAATGTGTTATATTGTACGGAAAACCAAGCTAACCCAAACGTAAAGTTCAGCCCGAGTCCAATCCGAACTTAGTAAAAATTAAAATTTTGGCTAACATTAGGCTCGGCCGTAACCCATGCGTATGATATACGTAACTACATAACCGACCAAAATATAACGTAATGTTTTAAAAAGTAAAACAAGTTGTACTCGGTCTAACTCACCCCTGGGGTCGCCCATCCCCCAAATTTTGCAACAAAATTTCGAAAAAAACGGAAATGTTAATGTTTTTAACGGAGGCTTAAGTGCAAACGAATTCTAAAATATATTTCGTACACGCAGGCAGCTATTCAGCACCGTCGTGATTAGAGCAATTTCTCCGCAGCGGATATTAATATAAAATTCGCTCAACTAAACGTAAGGCTCTGCCACATCCCATGCTTATGATATAACTGTTTCTACCGGACTTTTTCAAACATAAGGCTCTGCCGCAACTCTTACAAACCGTAACTAACCGAAATAAAACTTAAGCTAACCTAATCTTAGGCTCCGCCGCACCCTTGTGTATAATATACGTAATTACATAACCAAACTTAATCGAACCCGCCTGTATTACTTAACGTTAAAACTTTCTCTAAACCAACTTTAAAATTTCTTTCAATATAAATTCTCCGTATGTTTGTCGGTAGACACGGGAGCTTAGTAACAATCACGGTTTTAGCTTTAACATTAAAATTATCAATAATTACTCTATGTTGTGTACCGTTTAATCGATTAATTATTAATAAAATGTCTCTGTTTTATAAAGCGTTTCTTTTTTACTCGATACTTTACCACTTCTACGACCTTAGGCTCTGCCACACCCTTGATTTACATCAAAAATTTCGATAATAATTTTATTTTCTAAATCATTTACTAACACGATTATACTTAACGCTTTTCCCCGAATTTTGTTGAACCAGCATTCTGGACTTGCTAACTGACTAACATTTCTGTACATCGTTATAAAATCGACACCCCAGCTAGATGCTGACTAGACATTCCAATAGTTAGCAAATGTAATGTAAATCTTTTACAAATTTTGTGGCCCCGACCTATCCGATCTTTTTCGAACTAAAACTTAGGCTTAGCTGTACTCGTGACTGTTTATACTGTACAAGCCCCGCATAGATTGTACTTTGAGGTTATGTTACAACTTCAATTATTTATTATAATTACTTGCCCGAACGTAAGGCTCTCCCTAGTCCAACCGAACAACACTTAGCCGAACTAAAAATTTGGCTTACCTAACCTTAGGCTCTGCCACACCCTTGTGTATGATATACGTAATTACATAACCAAACTTTAGATGTAGACTTACACATTCCAAACGAATCAGCAAAACTTATGTTAGCATGTGTAACAATGCCGAGTCGGCAGAATTGTATCCGTTGTACTGTCTAATGAATTCGCTGATTCTCTACCAGAACGCGCTACCGTCGGACGGGTTAATATTTCTAAAACTCTCTACCAGAATGCGCTGGCGTCAAATCCTTGTAAGAAATAAATTACATTTAAATTCTTTTTTTTTTATTATTTCCCCATATTTACCATGGCTGCTATTAATTGCCAGTTTTCAATACACAATGTTGTGCAATAGCCTCTAACACCATTGTACTAAAATCTCGTTACACAGCGTTAACCCAGGAGTCAAGGCGGTCACTGACCCCTAGACATGTACAAAAACCGTGTCACTCTTTTCCAAACACTTTTTTTTTTGTTCACATTAAAATGACAATTTGATAACAGTTACAGTAAAGAAATGGTTATAGGAATGACTCATTAAAACAACTTTGTTACACAAATAAATACAGTTTATTATTAATAATTCCCTCTAATTACAACACTAAAGTATTTACAGTAATAACGGCTATTAGAATACAAAATACATTGGATATAAATAAAAATACAATGTTTTGGCCATTCGCCCTGCCAATAATTTCGGTGTTTACAGTCCGTGTTGTTCTTTTAACTTAAGAAGAGAATCGTAATAATATTTAGCACTTTTTAAGGCACACTTACTGTCGTATTGAAAGTGCTGAGGTAATATACAATTAACCTCTGTACAGTGCGAGTATCTTTCCATCTCTGGTAATTCTTCCACGTGTGGCAGAAGCTTTCTCAAAAACTGAGTTTTTTCCAATCCTTTTGTGTAAATTATGGAAAACGGTTTGCAAAGCGTGCGTATCACGTCTTCGTCGTAAGGAACGTCACCTTCTTCCCAGCCGATATGATGATAGTTTTTTTGTAACCAAAGGGCTGTCCTCCGAGCGCCACTATTAAGTTGATCAAATGTATAAGGCGGTTTGAAAACAACGACACTGGAGAAATTCTCACCGACTATAGCAAACTCTTTGACTATAAACTTATAGCTGTTATCATGGTAACCGTGAAACTCAACTACTGCATGCATATTTTTTGAACAACTTCACCTCTTCGTACAATCTGTCCACATCGGGGAGTGTGCTGGAAACGAGTTCGTCTGTGGAAAGGCATTTAATGATGTACTCGCGCAAATCCTCCTCGTAATAAAATAATTCTTTAATACGAAGGTTTATCAGAGGTATGGCGTCTTTAAACAGTCCCCACTCCGACAGGTTCAAGTTTAAAAAATGCTGACCATCATTGAATGTAACATAACGTTTTCCAAACACAGTTGTTACTCGAATATTCCCAACACTTAGATTAAATTCGTGCGTAGCCTTTCCTTCAAGAGCAGAAATTATGTCCAAAAGTAATATTTCGTTAAACACTTCGTCTGTAAAGAAAACAAAATTTTTACCCGCCTGAATCAACAACCCTAGGCTATAACCCGTATGCTGGAAAAGTCCTGTTGCTGCGATTTTTGTGCACTCGGGATTTAGGAAATGTACTGATTTTAAGAAAATACCCAACGATGTGTTAGGTAGACTCCCTACGACCATCCTCTCTGGCTCCATGATCGTTACTGACAGGTTACCTGAATTTCAAGCTTGGTTTACTACTGACCTATAGCGAATGGGGGTATCGCTAATGTCGGTGAATATAAACGTTGTATAAATTCCGGAAAGTTTTTGTGTTTAAAAGGCAGAAAGTAGAACTACAAGCGCGTCCTTATTATGCTTTTTATTTTCGTTTATTGCTTGTACAATATTTGTAATTGCCCGCTTTAGCTCGTCTTTGAATGACGCAAAGTTCATTCGTTTTAATTTGGCTCCTTAGCAATTGTGACAGCATAGTTGTCCATAATGCCCATGGCTAAATTACCTATACGCTTATAATTACAGTCATAGTATTCGCACATATTAATAATATATTTTTTTTTTTTTGAAGTTAATGTATTGTTTATGACCCAAGTTTTTAGTTCATTCAACTGTCGCAAATTTACGGCATCTTCGTACCCTAAACCATTGGACATACCTACAATACGTTTACTATTAACATTAAACAACCCACCTGCTCGGTCTGGAAATGTTTCATCTTGTAAGGGTTGTCGTTACTACCGCCCCCTGCCGCAACAATTATTGGGTTCCCACAAGGAACGTGAATCGTTTAATCTATCGAAGCACCCCCGCTTTATATTAATACCACCACTTAAAGTCATTAGCCACACACTAGGGTAACCAGCTTTGATAGGCACTATAATAAACTAAACACTGTTATAATTTACATACTCTAAAGGGTGCAACACACTAGGATGGGCGTATGTCTTCAGCCTTTAACACGCTATTTTGACATATCGCCGTTTGGGACGCTTTCCGACGTTACTGTTACATGGCCCCCGTTTGCACGATAGCCTAATCCAGCTTTCGCGTTAGCCGATCATAATTAATTTACTCGTTGCAAACACCAAATTACCAATTCACTGCAATGCGCTAACTTGCGTCGTCGGCGTCTACACCACAATGGCGATTTTTAGGGCTTCCTCTTGCCAGACTTCGGTGCCGTACGCTGATTGGTCGAGGCAACCCTGTGAAGCGGCAAGACCATAGACGGACCATATTAGTACCGATTCTCACCGCTTTGTGATGCGCATAGAGTGATTGCCTAACCCTGATCCTGATCGCGTCACAATCTTATGATTGTCAAATATCGATTCCAAAGCGGCCGCTACGTCTAACCCTGATTTCGACTTTATAGGCACAGGAAAAATGCTTAGGCTAGCATAGGAGTCTAGGCTATTAACTAACCAAACCCAAACTACAACAAATAATACCTTGGAGATACATAACGTTATTTAACCTAACGGACATTAGCGGACATTACTTATTAGCCAAACCCTGTTTTGACAATGACCACGACAACGACAATGACGACAAAAACGACAACGACGACGACGACGACGACTTAACGACAAAGACAACGACGACAAAAACGACGACGAAGTTAACGACGACCACGACAAAAACGACGACGA
>JAGFPH010005450.1:12608-23327 GCA_018207615.1 Philaenus spumarius | reverse complement strand
GTAGAGGATAATGTATCAAACCATATTATGTTTATGTTATTGCATTGCACAAATAAATATAGAGAGATAAGTTTTGCCACTGAACCACTGGAATGCATTGTTATTGATCTGTCTCTTTGTTATTAACATATTAACCTAGTGTTTGAACCCGGGTAATAAGGGTAGCTATTTCAACCCCTAACATAACATAACCTCAAAGTACAATCTATGCGGGGCTTGTACAGTATAAACAGTCACGAGTACAGCTAAGCCTAAGTTTTAGTTCGAAAAAGATCGGATAGGTCGGGGCCACAAAATTTGTAAAAGATTTACATTACATTTGCTAACTATTGGAATGTCTAGTCAGCATCTAGCTGGGGTGTCGATTTTATAACGATGTACAGAAATGTTAGTCAGTTAGCAAGTCCAGAATGCTGGTTCAACAAAATTCGGGGAAAAGCGTTAAGTATAATCGTGTTAGTAAATGATTTAGAAAATAAAATTATTATCGAAAGTTTTGATGTAAATCAAGGGTGTGGCAGAGCCTAAGGTCGTAGAAGTGGTAAAGTATCGAGTAAAAAAGAAACGCTTTATAAAACAGAGACATTTTATTAATAATTAATCGATTAAACGGTACACAACATAGAGTAATTATTGATAATTTTAATGTTAAAGCTAAAACCGTGATTGTTACTAAGCTCCCGTGTCTACCGACAAACATACGGAGAATTTATATTGAAAGAAATTTTAAAGTTGGTTTAGAGAAAGTTTTAACGTTAAGTAATACAGGCGGGTTCGATTAAGTTTGGTTATGAAATTACGTATATTATACACAAGGGTGCGGCGGAGCCTAAGATTAGGTTAGCTTAAGTTTTATTTCGGTTAGTTACGGTTTGTAAGAGTTGCGGCAGAGCCTTATGTTTGAAAAAGTCCGGTAGAAACAGTTATATCATAAGCATGGGATGTGGCAGAGCCTTACGTTTAGTTGAGCGAATTTTATATTAATATCCGCTGCGGAGAAATTGCTCTAATCACGACGGTGCTGAATAGCTGCCTGCGTGTACGAAATATATTTTAGAATTCGTTTGCACTTAAGCCTCCGTTAAAAACATTAACATTTCCGTTTTTTTCGAAATTTTGTTGCAAAATTTGGGGGAGGGGCGACCCCAGGGGTGAGTTAGACCGAGTACAACTTGTTTTACTTTTTAAAACATTACGTTATATTTTGGTCGGTTATGTAGTTACGTATATCATACGCATGGGTTACGGCCGAGCCTAATGTTAGCCAAAATTTTAATTTTTACTAAGTTCGGATTGGACTCGGGCTGAACTTTACGTTTGGGTTAGCTTGGTTTTCCGTACAATATAACACATTTTATAAAAATAATTCGGGGGTACAGCGAAGCCTAAGCTCGGTCAAGCCCGGCGTTTTGGTTCGGGTAAGACTGTTAGAAACAGTGTATATCATACGCACGGGGTGCGGGAGCGCCTATGGTTAGCCTAAGTGCGGTTTGCAAGGATGCGGCAGAGCCTAATTTTGTCCAAAGTTTTATTTCGGCTAAGTCCCCGTCGATTGAACTCGGACAGAACCTTACGTTCGGGTTATCTCGGTTTTCCATACATTAAAACACATTCATAAAAATAATTCGGGGGTACAGCGAAGCCTAAGCTCGGTCAAGTCCGGCGTTTTGGTTCGTGGTAAGACCGGTAGAAATAGTGTAAATCATACGCACGGGGTGCGGGGGCGCCTACGGTTAGCCTAAGCTTTATTTCGTCTAAATACGAATTTTGGGGGTTGCGGGAGAGCATAATTTTAACCAAAGTTTTATTTCGGCTAAGTGCCCTTCGGTTGAACTCGGGCAGAACCTTACGTTCGGGTTAGTTCGGTTTTCCATAAGTTATAACACAATTTATAAAAATAATTCGGGGTACAGCTAAGCCTAAGCTCGGTCAAGTCCGTCGTTTTGGTTCGGGTAAGACCGGTAGAAATATATTACAAGGGGTTGCGGCAACGCCTATGGTTAGTCTAAGCTTTATTTAGCCTAAGTACGAATTTCGGGGGTTGCGGCAGAGCCTTACGTTCGGAAAATACCGGTTTGCTAGTCTTTATTTTGACTAAGTCCGATTCGGGTTTACTCGGGGGCATTCGGTAGTGTTCGGGTTTATATAATGCACTTTATACTATATTACAAGGGTACTATAACAATTTAAAGCTAATAATTTCTCTAAGTGACCTTCGGTCGGATTCGGGAACGATCGGTAATGTTCGGGTTGTTATAATACAATTTATACTATATCCCAACTACACTATAACACCATGTATCTCACACAAGGTTGCTGACGGATGGTAAACTTATATACTTCACAAAACAGTACATTCTCAACAGAGTCGGCTTAGCTTAACCGCTAGCGCTGCGGACTCGGGTCATGGTGATACCCGGTTCGACTCTCGGCGACACCCAAACTTTTTTCAAAGCAAAAAATTAAATTAAATTAAATATTAATTATTACAAAACAAGATGGCTGCAAAAAAAAAGATGGCGGCTCAAAATTCCCCAAAATCTTTAAAAATCCAAAATCCCCAAAATTTCAAAATTCCCAAAAATTCCCAAAATCCTCAAAAATCAAAAATCTTCAAAAATCCAAAAATTCCAAAAAATGTTAGGACCCCCAAAAAAAAAACCCAAAATGTTAGGTTAGGACCCCCCAAAAAAAACCCCCAAAATCCAAAATTCCCAAAAAATGGCTTAGGTTAGGAACAAAAAAAAAGGGGGCGTGGCTTAGGTTAGGAACCAAAAAGACCCAAAAAAACACCCAAAAAAAGGGGGCGTGGCCCAAGGTCAATGGGGGGCGTCGCCCGGGACTCTACTTCTATGTATTGAAAATTCTTCCAATACGGGAGTTGGCATGCGAAGCACGCAATGCATTCTGTATAGAAAATACCCCCAAATACGGGGATTGGCGTGTGAAGGACGCAATGCTCTGTGTATTGATTACTCTCCCAACACGGGGATTGTCGTGCGAAGCACGCAATGCTCTTTTTTGTATTGAACATTTTCTTAATACAAGGGTTGGCGTGCGAAGCACGCAATGCTCTATGTATGGGAAGCACTTTGTGTCAGAAGCTTCTCATAGTGTTCAGTGTCAAGCTCACATGGATTGTGTGTATTTGCAGTGAACGTGTTAAAAGGGTTTAGATTCAAAACCCCGGTCCTGAGCTGCCCCCCCCCACAGAAAAGTTTTCCTGGCTACGGCGTTGGTACTTTCCATGAAAATAACAGTGTTTACAATAATTTCATTGCATTTGCTTCGCCATGGAGGTTGGTGAGCGGAGCCCTCTAGTTTGTATTATACAAATTATAAACTTGAAGCTAGTAAAATATATCTTCTTGTCGAGGATATAACTTATGTAAGAAACAAGCGCACAATTTTGCGACGTCACGGCACTTGTTCTGGCTTCATTCAAAAGTAAAGTATCTGAGATACTACAGTAAGAAGTACAATATTTCTACATTAGCCCCGAGTCGAGGCTTGAGGTAACCCATACGCTTATTGAAAATCGATTATCCTGGTTTACAACTGGATAACCTTTTATCGTTCCAACTTTTACGAATATAAATATTGAATATGTGTTGTCAAAAGTTATAAAGTCAACGGAAGATAATGTCAATACTTACTGGTATATTAGATGGTACTTACACAAATAAAAAAAATAACTTGTTCAGATCCAGTGACCTAACTTAATTTAGCATTAATTTTCGAACTGGTCACCGCGAATCGTTCATACAGCTGCAGTTTGTGGACTAGTTAGTGTGTATGACCACTTACACTACACTTGTTTTTACAAGTAAGTTACAGGCCTTACATTAACAATTAAACCTCTTGTAGAAAAATGTACAATTTTGACAATATTAGAGTACAATTATTATAAATGGTTAGTTATAGGACCGGGAGACAAAACAACCCTCGAATTTCAGAATTTCGATTTTAAATAACACTAGAGGGCCCCGCCTCCTGATCGCTTCGCTCGCCAACTCCCGTGTTGAAGTTATTTTATATAAATATTCCCTACTATTAAATTCTAATATCTCTCATTTATTTTAATTAGGATGTAACATAGTGGTTTCTTATTTTTAAATTCCTTAATTTATTAGAGGTTTATTCTCTAGTTTTAAGGAGAGTATAACAATCAACATTTTTATTACATTTTCACCCCTTAGCAGCATGAGACAAAATGTCAATCTATGATACTTTTTTATGTATGTTGTAAGAAATAAATGTACTAATTTTCACTAATGAGCTCACTAATTTTAAGAAAATATAACAATTAATTTATATATATATATATTATTTATTTTCTGTCAAATGTAGTCTGTATTTGTACTTTACCTTTTATGTGGCTACATGTTTCACTGCCACAGGCAGCATCATCAGGCCAGCTATCTATGTCCACTCAAACACTTATATATACAAGTATATGTATATTTTGTATCAACAATGAATATAATTAATTTTTATTGTTTTACGGGTTGTTATCACATTTTCACAGAAAAGTAAAACAAAGAGGTATAATTACTTGATGCTGAACACATGTATAGTCCGGTCAATTTAGACCAAAAAATAAGAGTAAAGCTACATAAATTCCCACCTAGCTGAAAATCAGTAAGATTGTTAAAAATATGATTAAAAATAAAATTTGAAAGTTCCCCATCGTTTCCCTGTATGGAAAACATTTTATTAAAGGTCAAAGTTCAAAAAATGAGTTTTTCGTAATTTTCAGCAAAACTGTAAGTTTTATCATAAAAATACTTCAGAGAAAAATTGTAGATCATAAAATTATCTACAAAAAATGTATCAATACATTTTTTCCCACGAGCCACCGTTTTTGAGATATAACGATTCAAAAAGTTGTAAAAGTTGTAATCGTCATAATATGCATGAGTACGCCACGTATATACATATCTATAGTTGTAAGTTGTAATATATGTTAAAATATTTTTCTATCGGTCATTGTAACTTACACTTATAATATAAAATATACATAAGATATAACTATAAAAATATCAGGTAAAATGAAAAAACTGTCGTATTTGATGGCTATAATGATTGCACGAGAAATACCAAAGCTGCAGAACAACGTCGTCGAACTTTAGCAACATCTACATCAATTGATATTTTATTTGATGAAAATATGACAGTTCCAACCACTCAACAAAAATTTCTTACAAATACTCACAACAAGTCTCTTTTCATTTCAATGTTGAAAGAAAAATTTACTGCTGAAAATATATTGGTAAAACAAGCTAATAATGATGCTGATGTATTCATAATTGAAACAGCAATAGAACAATTCAATTTGACAAATACAACTATTGTTGTTGGTGAAGATGTAGACTTACTCGTATTACTCACTGCTCGAACTCCAACTGAAAAAACTATTTTCTTCTTAAAACCAGGAAAAGCTCAACATCAATCGGAAATATATTCATCAAAACGTTTATCTACTTTTGCAAAGTGTCAAAATCATGTACTATTTTTACACGCAATAACTGGCTGTGATACAACATCTGCATTTTACAGAAGGGGTAAAATAACAGTTTTCAAAATGTTTGAAAAACAAAATTTAGTTCAATGTGCTGAAGTTTTTAAAAATAGTAATTCAACTCGACAAGAAATTATCACTAACGGCATTCGCTTTCTTCTTTCTACGTACAGAGCTTATAAAAAAACTACCTGCTTAGATAAGTATAGATATGCATGTTTCGTTAAAAATACTAAAAGTAAAAAACAAGTACAATTAGCTTGTCTTCCTCCAACCTCAGTTGCTGCTCATCAACACCTTTTTCGGGTATATTACCAAGTTCAAGTGTGGCTTGGTTATCAGCTAGACCCTACAGACTGGGGTTGGAAGTTGGTCAACAATTCATTAGAACCAGTCCAAAATTTACTTCCACCTGCGCCGGAAAAACTGCTGAACACAATTTTTTGCAACTGCAAAAAGGGGTGCAGTGCTAAATGTGGTTGCAAAAAAGTCGGACTGTTTAGTTCTCTGGCATGTACACATTGTCAAGGCCGGTCGTGCTCTAATATTGAATCACCAACAGTGGAGGATCCGTTTGATTCCTACGAGGCGACATGCGATACATCGCTATACATAACGCAGCTTACATGTACTCAGGATGAAAATGAAGAAGAACAAGAAGAAGAAGAACAAGACGAACAAGAACACCAAGAAGAAGAACAAGAAGAAGAATTTGAAAGTTACGACTCGGACGATTAAATTTCACTACTTTTTTTTAACTTAAATTGCTTTTATCTTTTCAATCTCTGCTAATATCCATTATTTTTCAATAGTTTCAAATTAAACAGGATCACAACAGACCCGTGGAATAGGGATACTGGGGAAACAACGTCAAAAAAACGCGCTAAGTACACTACCTCATAGGTGGCGTGGAAACGTGTGCATATTATGACGATTACAACTTTTACAACTTTTTGAATCGTTATATCTCAAAAACGGTGGCTTGTAGGAAAAAAAGTATTGATACATTTTGTGTAGATAATTTTATGATCTACAATTTTTCTCTGTAGTATTTTTATGATAAAACTTACCGTTTTGCTGAAAATCGCGAAAAAATAATTTTTTTACCTTTGACCTTGAATAAAATTTTTTCCCATACAGAAGAAAGTGGGGAACTTTCAAATTTTATTTTTAATCATATTTTAAACAATCTTACTGATTTTCAGCTTGGTGGGAATTTATGTAGCACCGAATGTCTAAATTGACCGGACTAGTAGTTTAGTTTGTGAACTGCTGTGCGTGTGCAAAAACGCACTTTGTAACTGTAGGAAAAATAAATTACTACGCAATGAAACAAGCTTTGTTAAATGTATTACTTCATGGTAAAACATACACTTTACTTTCGCTGTGCAAATAAATTCAGTACTAAAAATTCACTCTAGAATTAATCAACAGTGTAAGTACACTAAGTTTGTTTGCAGTTTTTAATTTAACAAACTCGTTTTGCTCAACCCATCCCTGAACTCTTATCTTCAACAAACACGTGACAGTAAGTGTTTCCATTGCCTTACATGTGCCCTTCATCATAGCTTAGTTGGAAAATTGTATTAATCGAAGACAATAATTTTACACTTGTTTTTAAATATAAAATAACTCAAGTAATTTCGTTATGCAAAGTGTTGATCTAATTAATGCCATTAAATATGTTAAACCTGATTTGACATAAAAAAATAACCACAAAGTGTAATATTAGTTCGTGGGTCCGGTACTCCTAAAATCGAGAAACCCATTGATAAGTCAAGTGGCTCTAGATCAGGTCATTTTCAAGATAACAAGCTGAGACTCAGCATAAATGTTTAAAATACATATTTTAACTTCTATGTCAAGTTTCAATTCGATATATTAAAATTCAGCCAATTTAGAATGAGCCAACGCTTCATATATGAATGAGATTTCAACTTTTAGTGATTTCCCCTGCTGCAAAATACACACCTGCATTATCGATTTTTTCCAGACAAACCATTACTCGGAGGAAAGAAGTACATATGACCTTTGTTATTGAAAAATAACTCCCCTACATGGTGGTATTTTTTAAAATTTTTCTCTTTCTTCATCCCAGCTCGAAATATTAAGGATAATCGAAAAAAAAAATGATAATCGATTTTTTTCGACTTTGGGAAATCGATAGACTGGTAAACTTTTTTTATGTTAATCTACATACTTTAATGTACTTATTAAAAAAATCAGCCGTATTGTAAATTACTGGAACTTTTGGTCTAAAATTACCCCTACCGACTGGCCTAGTTAAGTATTGTAAGTATTACATTTGATGGGCGAAATCACCTGTTATATGTCTGAAGTGTTGTTTATTGTTGACAACAGCTCAATAACGTAACATAATATCTTATCTTCTAAAGCGAGAGATAATTGTTTGTCTGCTAAATGGATCTGGAATCTCCGTCTAAGGATTTTTGATTTTTTGATTTTATATTAGGCTTTGGCCACGAGAAATCGATTGGAAATGGTCACCAGTCTGGGAAAGTTCGTTTTCTACGTCTTTTTATTAAATTAAAAAGTGAAATTTGTCCATTTTGAAAGCACAGCTGATGCAAATGTTTTCAATGCCATTACAATAATCATCTGCTTTCTTTTAAACTGTATATTTTATTAGAGGTAAGCCTAATGTTGTATCTATTTATAGTTACCATGGCAACGAATACATAATAAACATACCCTTTATTTAGTTGTTTAATGTTATAGGCCTAACCTAAAAGATGTTCACGGAAATTTGCAATAATAGTAGTTATTGACGTGAGTGAACTAGGCCCTAGGAATAAATCGATATTGAAATAATACTTTAATGTAGGCCTGACTTATTTCTGAGGCATAGCGTTGAGATTGTGGTTAATCCTTTAAACTGTATTTTTATTACAGGTAAGCCTAATGTTGTATATACCCTTTATTTAGTTGTTTAATGTTATAGGCCTAACCTCAAAACTCAATAATCCAATATTTATTATTGAAATCATAGCCCTGCTTATAATCGAGCTTTAGCTCGGTCTCCAGGTACTATCTTTAAAATGATAATTATTCTACACGACCATGCGCACATGCACTATGCTATTTACTAATGAACGAACGGACGTAGGCCTATTCGGTTTTATAGGAATTAATTATTTTTCTTCTACAGGCATAATTACTTATGCTTTTGTATGTGTGTCAATTTGGTAAATTAAAATATTAAAGTCTTGTATTTTAATAGGACATATGGCATATTATAGCCTCTAAAAATAAGCAAAGAAATCCTTGAAACGTACTTGAAACATAACCTGACAGTCTTAATTCCCCCGTAGGAAATATAGGTTACTTTGGTTGGTAATATGTAAAGAAGATATATGAAAGATAAAGGTTTTAATATAATATAGAGAAGAAATAGGAAGATTAGTGGTATAGAAGGCCGGGAGGTGCTGCTCTCTAGTAGCGAATAAGAAAACTGGGACCCGACAATGTTTCGCTATTGCTTGATTTAATTTTATGGGTGGTTATCCCATTTCATCCCGTTGACTTAAGTAATCGATTAAATCTTTTTGTTTGTAGTGTTTACATGTTCTAAATAAACTGTAAATATTGTGTTATTAAGGGTCTGCTCCAGTAAACGAGAAAGCAACCGGAAACGCAAGAGCTTCTTACTGTATCCCTATCTAAACAGTGCAATTTCTTGCAGCTGAACGCTTTGACATTGCCTCATTTCAAACCATTTTATAAGTCTATCTTTTGTAATTGAGTGTTGAAAAAAGAAACTGAATATTCTTTAAAAAATTTCGGATCCGGCTTGCAAATTATTTTTCATTATGAATTTTTTATTGTGTTAGGAAAAAATTCAAACATTTTACTTACAAAATGTCAATTACATAACAAATCTAAAGCATTAAAAAAAAAATTGCAAGACGGATGCGTATTGTGACTGTGCTTAAAATGAGACCTTGCAAACAATTTTATGATACAAAGTAAACGAAATAAATGGTTTGAAATTTAACATTGTTCTTATATGGGATAAACATCCAAGATGGCCGCCACTACAGCCATCTTAAGACCACACGGTAGAAGCGTAAACTTTTTAACACAACTTACGTAATGAGGAAGCACACAATTTACATTTTTAGGTTAGGCCTAACCTAATATTAATTATTAAAGATTATACATTCGAATTAATTGTTTTATCTGTTTTTTTTTATTGGTTGCTATGGCAATGAGTGTAAATACATTCAAAAAACATGTGTTGGTCCATCAGTCTAGGATTAACCTAAAATTGTTTTGTGTGTTTAATTTTAATTATTTCTGATGCATTATTATATAAAACATATTAGTTTCTGCACTTCTTCATCATTTAAACTCCAACTGTGCCAAATTTCATACTCCTCAGTCAGCGTTATTTTCGTAAAAAGGGGTACAACGTCTTTGCTTCACGTATTAATATACGGATTAACTTAGAATAGTATTTAGTATTTAAAAATAGAACAGCTTTAATTTACTAGGTAAAGACAGTTAAGAAAACATAGTCACAACATTGCAATACTTGTGTAGTTGTTTACTCATTATTTTACTTCTTAATTTAAATACTATACTGAAAAAGCACAAAGGTGTTGTAAAGGTTTTGCCACTGTCACAACACTAGTTGTCACTTCACTTACTTCAAAACGATAAGTGACAGTTTAGAAACAATCCTCATAAACAAGTAATAACAATAGCTTCATATTCTAAACCGCAAACAATATTACTTCACTGTGATTTTTTTTAACTAACTATGATATTCTCCAATTCCATTTTGAAACTAGTCTTCTTGAAAGTAGAACCATCAATAATTTATTTTATTCATAATCAGAGGGCTCCGCCCCCTCCTCGCTTCGCTCTCCAACCCCCGCGGTGACTCACGACGAAGTATATGCAAACAGGTTATTTTATATAAATAGGCCCTACTATTAAACTCTACTATGTCTTATTCATTTTTAATTAGGATGTAACATATTGGTTTCTTATTTTTAAATACCATAATTTATTAATAGTTTATTCTCCAGCTTTAAGAAAAGTATAACAATCAACACTTTTTATAGGGGTTGTTACTATCACCCCTTAGCAGCACGCGACAAAATGTCAATCTATGATACTTTTTTTTATGTACCCTATGTTGTAAGAAATAAATGCAAAAATTTTCAGTTCAC
>JAGFPH010005449.1:75753-96861 GCA_018207615.1 Philaenus spumarius | reverse complement strand
CTTGTGTATAATAGTTAGTTTCGTTCACCGAAATTAATTGTAACTTTGAAACAAATTCAAATAATTAAAGAAATAAATACCATCAATTCATGAACAAGAAGGACATTTGGCCACAAAAATATTTCAGAAAAAGTTCATTCTATTACTTAAGAGTTAAGCGCGCAGTACCCTTAAGAATCCAGGAAATAGTATAACTCTCAGGACTGACAATACCCTGGGTTAGTTTTTATTTAATACAAGTAGGCCATGTGGCAATGCGTACACATACAATTCACATATTTCACATACAAAACAACTGATATTATTTTAATTCGCGCAACCATAGTAGAAACTTCAATATTAGCAAAAATGGTTTCGTGTTTAAATGGAATTAATTAAAGTCACTTAGTCTTCTTTAAAAATAAATAAATGATGTATTTAATGAGAATAAAAAAACTACTTTCTGCAGTTAAAAAATAACTACAGTATATATTGTTTTAACCAATCACTATAATTGTGTCATTTTCGTTTGAGTACAAGAAACTGCTTTTCATTAAACAATAGATTCTGCTATTTAGTACAATAATAATAAACGAGTAAATATTAAAGTGGCTGACGAATAGTAAACCTCTAAATAGGTGTGCAAGAACTATAAATGTAAAATTCAATTATGTTTGTGTATTGTGTAACCATTTTAAATCATATAGCAACAAAGTTTCATAATAATATAATATAAGTTTTACAACAGAGTAATATTTTTATTAATAATAATATATGCTTTATTTACACTTCTTCAAAATTACAAAAACGCTTCATAACATAGCCTATACTCTAGCATGTCTTGCAGCCGTCTGCTAGGTTGGCAACAACTAACTATCATTTAATAGAAACAGAAGTATAAACTTACTCTAACTTAGACAATCAAAAATAATCACTACAAACATAAATATAAGTTTTTACCAAAATCAGTACAAGCATTAAATTATTAATAACAATAAAGATCAGCATAATCTAAAAATAAAGATAAATTATTTTAATAATGCCATGCTTATTTAAGACATTTACACAATACACCCCAATCCTGACCATTCATATATTTTCATTATGTGTCAACTATTACATTTTCCAATATACTTTTATTACAAATACAAATGGAAACATTTAATAACTAATGTGTGTATATATAATTTTTGTTTTTGCAGGAACTTAAATCAAAACTTAAGAAAGAATTTTATAAGTTTTAAATTTCTTTCAACAAACAACTATTTTGTTTAAAACTAAAATTATCATTAAAATGATATTACATAATTACCTTACTTCCTTGTACTGCTCGCAGTCCTGTTTTGATCACTTTCTATACGGTGACGTACGTTTCGCCTATTTTTTCAGGCATTTTCAAACCGTTTATAAACAAATTTTTAAAATGATTTGCATTTGTTTAATGCGCGTCAAAAAACTATAAATATACATACACACTCCACAAACATTAACACAAAAACACAAACACACGTAATGAGGCTTGAATATGCCGATGTATGAAACGGTTTGAAAATGCCTGAAAAAATAGGCGAAACGTACGTCACCGTATAGAAAGTGATCAAAACAGGACTGCGAGCAGTACAAGGAAGGAAGGTATTTATGTAAATATATCCAGTCCAGTAAGGCAAAAAACTAAAATAAATCAAAAATAATATTATTTTGATTATTTACTTATAGGACCTATAGATATATTTTTAATCTTTGATTCTGTACTTTGGTCTAGCTCACAATATGTCATGAACTTATAATAAATAATCATTTTATTAATAACCTTTAATATTTTTCTACTCAAACCATTGGTGGAGAGAAAATGGAACAATTATTTTCTTTTGTTAGATAATGTATCCCTTCTATTAAAGTTTCCGATATAAATATTGTTCACACGATCGAAATTGTATTAGAATCATCGTTTTATCCTTGCGAATGAAATACGTCTTTGATTTTACTTTATTGCTTATTTAAATAATGAAACTTTAATCAAATTTAAATTTCCGTTTCATCCTATCTGCTATAAATAAACCATAATTTAATTTGTATGATGTAAAATGTATGCTTAGTTATTTTTAATACAAACTCGATTATTATTTTACTATTTAAAATTGTTTCTAAAATTCTTATTTGGCCCAAAATATTTTTAACAATTTATTTACCCAAATAATTTATATGCTACTAATTTATTATTATATATAAATTTATTATTAAATTATACTTATAAAAATCGTAGCACAAAATGTTGACAAACTAAAGTAATAAAAAATAGTCAAATGTTTAAAATAAATCGACCACGCAGCTGGACCGCTGACGTGAGTTGAGCAAATTTCCAAAATTAAGTTTATATGCCTATGTTTTAGGATTTCAACCAACAATTTGGGAAATAGGTCTACTCACGAAGGCGTTGAACAGCTGTCTGTGTGTACGCAATATATTAGTAGAATTTGTTTCCTCCTAGTGGCCTCGCGAGTTTGCATCACTTGGCTTTGAACTGGGTACTTTTATGGTATTTTACGTTTTTGTCGATTTTGGGGGAACCAAGCGAGCTATAAGGTCGTGTAAAAAAACAAAATGCGCAGAATAACGTCCTACATTCATATTGTTAGAAAAAACTCTAAAAAAATTTCATTCTCGTAGTAAAAATCTCAAAAAATAGTTACTTCCGGTCAAAAAAAGTACTTCCGGTTGTTGGATTTTTTTGGCTAACGAACTCGTCCGAGCCACATAGACAACCAACATGACACCCCAAAACGTGTTCTGGGGACCATGATCGGTGCTCATTTGCTACTCCCGACCTTGGGTCTCACCATAAGGGCCACTGCAATAGCTCATTTTTCCTATGGAAATTCGCTAATAAACATTTTAATCGGTTAAAGTTTTATAGAATATAATATTAGCAATTAGTATGTTTTAGGCCAAATTAGAATTCCGGTATATTATCTGAACGTTTTGTAAATATGAAGTCCCATATTTTAATAAAGTTTGTTCCGTAGAAAAATTTAAATTATTTGTTAACACTCGAGCTCCATTAAATTGAGGTAATTTTTTGTGCTCACCGGGAAGAAAAAATAATCCATATATTTTTTAAGATGAGTTGAGCTCCTTTTGCAAACATAAGTTGAGCTAGATTAAAGTGAAATGGACGCTAAAACTTTATTTAGAATCCACTTTAGCACCACCACACTGAAAGTAGAATTTCATTAAGCATTACAAACAAAATAAGAGAATTGAGCGTTATGTTTATGCATTATATGAAACATTCTCCAGTATTCAAGTAAGAAAGTCAAATTTCTAAATAAGATGCTTAATTTGAATAAAATAATTTCGAAGTATAAGGTTTCAACAAGTTTTCACTTATAAAGACACGGAACTTAATAACTGAACCTTTAAGTGAACTGTTTGTTAAATTATTCATGTCCTTAATATACAGCTGCTGCTGTTGACTAGTCGTCAGCAATATTTTTCATTATAAATTTAACACTGTTTCAAATATTTGTTTTCTTCGAAATACATTGTTAGTTTGTTATAATAAATACTAACTGTATTAATGTTTTAATAATTAATTTATGTAACGAATACTTTTACAAGATCTTATCGTAAGTGTAACAGAAATTATAATTTCCAGCGTAAGTAATTCATATAATCACTAATTTTACGAATTTTGTTTACAAATTTTAACTAAAAGATGAAAAGGTGAAACTCGGATTATAAGACTAAATAATATAATGTATATAATTTGCAAACTATACTAGCAATATTACCAGTAAATGTTAACAATGTGTTTATTTTCTGCTTTTAATTATATTTTATTGACTTTTGATTTAGACTATATTAAATAAATACATAACATAATAACTACTCAGTTACGGTAATATTTTAATTTAAAATTAACGTTATTAGGCCTAAATTACGTTAAAGGAACACTAGAAAGTGAATTTACTGAGACGTTTTGTAACTTGTGTTTCCCTTAAAGTTTATTTTAATATGTGTTTCGGAGGGTGGAAAGAAATTACTACTAGAATGTTACGCACAAGAACCTATAATACTGGGCACGAAATCATTCTCACTACTAGTCATTAAACATAAGGCCTATTACTAAATTAGCAGCAGCTTATTTTAATAAAGCAAAACTACTCATTAGAAAATGATAGGGTATTTATTGGCCTCGGAAAGCCATTGCAATCTACCGTGTTCACATTATGGCTGGTGATCGAGTACCATCGAAATCTGTAGCTAAAGGAACAAAAATTAAGACGTCGCTTTTGAATTTGAAATGACAAAATACGTTCATGGTTACAGCAAAAAAGTGGGTTCCTGGTCAGTAAAAAATGTCTATCCACTTGAAAAATGTCTCTCATTCAGCCCTGAAAAATGATAAAAAATTAAATTTGTTGAAAATGTTTTGTACTTGTTAGATTTGAGCTTTAGACTCCGTTGTATGTGTAGCAAACACATGTGTACATATATTGTACTTAGTATGTGTAAATAATTTTTTTATAATATGTGATATATTTCAGATTGTCTCAGCAATTTGACAACGTCCCGTTTATATTTGGAATTTAACGCCTGGTTTTCAGCGTTGTATACGGTACGCGGCGATACTAGCGTTCGTATAACATGGCCCTTAACCTTCTTACTCTTCTTTACCTTGAAGAAAACTCCCGAGTATGCAGTATGATTTAAATGCAAAAGGTTGAAATATGCATTCGTAATACCGTGTTGCGGATTCTATTTATAAATTAATAATCTGGGATACTACTTTAAGTTAAAAAGAAGGCTTTATATTTTTTACGTGTTAGCTTAAAATATGGAAATTATTGCTTAAAACTCCCAAATCATGTGTTAAAAATAATCGATTTTTACTCATTTAAACTGTTGATTAAAAGGAGTTGCCGACGATTTCTTTCAATTATGAGATATAAGACAAAAACACAAAGCCTTTAAGAACAATTTAAGAGATTTCACAACTTTTTAGGTTGAAAAACGGCGTCCGAAACAAGGTAGAACGAAGTGCATATTTTTGCTGTTTTACACAAGGTATAGAAGACCCTTAACCCTTTGTCATCGATGTATAAACACACTGGATCGCTGGCTGCGTGTATTGAATTCGGTCCGGCTGGCCTAGCCGCTTCCCCCACCACTGGAGGGACAGCAACAACACGTGAATAATTCAAAGTTATTGCAACGCTCACAAATGTTTTAATTTATTTTGCTCAGCTTCAACAACGGCACCAAACATTATTTATAAAATAATCATTTTAATTTCTAAACAATATTTAATTGTTATACAGTTTGTAACACTTATTTTTATAGTAAACTAGTGGACCCAGCAATGCTTCGCTATTGCTTGATTTAATTTAAAAGTTAGTAAAGTTATTCCATTGACTTAAGTGATCGAATTGCAAAATGATTTTTATGACACAAGAATATACTACACAAATTTAGATCTATAGTTTGTAAACCTTTATCGATAATACAGTAAACCTTTTGTTTGTTTTTACCTAATCTAAAAAAACTGATAGTTGTGATAAATTGTAAAAAACCTGATTCTAAATTAGCCCAATTGGTTGGAAATAAACGTGTTTTGGTTCATTGTAGGCCTAACCTAAAATTATGTTCAGTTTTTGATGCAAATCAGTTGTTTTATATATAATATGTAACAACCAATGTTTGAATTGAATTAAAATATAGTAAGCAATTTTAGTTGATTTTTGTTTTTATTTTAAGTTGGTCAATTTAACCTAAAAAGCTGTTGGTTTTGAAAAAATAATAAACTGATTACAAATTTGCTAGTAAAGTTGCTATGGTAATGAATGTAAACAAACATGTGTTACTAAGCATTTTATACGAACAGCTGATTTTGTGCGCTATGGTCTTGAGTCCATACAAAAGAGGCTGTTTAGTTTTTTCTAAATTTGAAACTTTTTCGGAAAACTTTTCAAATTTGTCTTTATATGATAATCTAGTTCGGACTATTATGAACATTTTAAAATAAAAAAATAGCCAAATTGGTCCAGCCGTTCTTAAGTGATGCGCTCACAAAGGAACAGCAATTAATTAATTTTTATTATATAGATTAACAGTTTGTGTTTAAACTATTATTATTGTTGTTGGATAAGGATAAGGAAAAGTTTAGGGGAAAATAAACTGAACCAAAACCATAATGAAAAACATGATCTGTATTAGCATTTTAAACTGCATTTAATTTACATAAAAGTATACCTAGGTATACATTACTCTTTAAACATTGTTAAATAAAACAAGTTTAGTAAGTTTTTGACGCACTCCAAGCTTTGTAAATGTAGCTTGCGATGTATTGAAATGTTACAAAAATCCGTTAAAATGTATAATAATTTTATTTACTACTACGAACTCGACCTCTGATCGCTTCGCTCGCCAAACCCTGTACAATGTACAAACGAGCCAAAGATTAACGAGATTCATTAGCGAATTTTCCAACTGCGAGTGAAGCGAAGCGTCCAGGGGCAGAGCCCCTAGTGTTTAGTAACGAAAGGAAAAAGTTCAACTTTAGGCCAATATAAAAAGTAGTAAACATTTTTTGTAATTTTTTTCATAAATGTAAAAAAGTTTCGTAATTTAGTTCTAAAATAGAACTGTATAAAAGTATTTATCAATCTCAAATTTCTTATTTTGAAAACACCAGTTTTTATGTTCCTACTACAAGACTGCTAACAAAACTAGGCCTGTTTTGAATAGTAATTTAGGAATACTATTTCCTCTGCTCAAAAATGACATATTATTATAAAAAAGTGTAGAGGTTAAATCAAAGAATTGAACTGTATATAACAACAACAACGTGTATCACTGTCTATCTATCACGCTGCCCACCGCGGGTCTATCCCGCCAGTGGAGGGGGAAGCTCCACGCCGGCCGGCTCGTTTCTCGAACCTTTCAGACTACTCAGCGCGCAATCCAGTGTGTTTATACATCGATGCCCTTTGTTGCTCGACGGTACTTTTAAGTACCACCCAATTCAACTGTCTTTATAAAAAGTAACAGTGGCTTTATCTACAAGTTGAGGCCTGGAGGTACTTTAGAGTACCATTGCAGTTCTGTAAAACATTACAATTGTCCTTCCTAAAATCTCCATTATTGTTAATTCTACACCGTTGATTAATTCTAGAATTTGCATAGCCAGTTTACCAAAGAGATTTCAGTATAAATTGCCATTTAAGTATTCTGCCTAGTTTCGTAATGTCACAAACTAAAGGTGATATCGTAATCATTAACGATTTACTATTTTGAATACTTATGTAAACACAATTTTAAGATAACTTTTCCATACAATTGGTAGGAAAAGTTAACGCCTATTAAAGAACAATTAGACCTTTCCATTTACTAAGCCTTAAAGATATTAGACAATCCAAACATTCGATATGTTAATAAAATGTGTTCCTAAAACTTTGTGACATACAAATGCTCAGTGATATTATGCATGTAAACTCAATAGAGATATGATCTCATAAATCTACAATAGCGTCGCTCCATCGGTATCTTGTGTTTGATTTATTGAAATAATATGTAAAGTAGAGGGATGAATCTCCTAAACTCCTTCTTCTATTGAGTTTTGATTACATAAGTTATGACGGTTCCTTATTATAGAATATGTTAATGTTTTATATTTACGGGTACAAAACAATAAACATTTAGCTAGGTAGCTAGTTCTTAGTTTTCTTCAATCCACTGTAAACTTATTATAGAAGTAAACTATTTTAAACATATTTTGTTTAGTAAAATAAAAGGATTTAATATTTACTTTTGGTAACCTCACTGCTGATTGAATAGCAAAGTAAAATTTTTAGTGATATTCATAAATCATGGAATACTCATTACGTGTAAAATTTAACGCTAAATTGGAAAACATTTTACAGCAAGTTAAAATTTATAATAATCACGCAATTTTTTCTGTTAATTAAGACACTATTAATAACGTAAGTGAATACAGAAGAGACAGGACTCAGGAAAGTTCAAAAACCACAATCTGCGTCATACCTAAGACGGTATAACTCTGACAGTGATTTTTTTTGCGTATCAACAAACAATCTGTTATTAGCAAAAAACAGACTGATATATCATATCAAACTGTTTGTTGATACGCAAAAAATATAAATATATACATATATTATTCTATCCCCCCTTTGGAGCGCTTACCATGAGTTTGAAAGCCGTACTAGACTGTCGGGTGAAGGCAACTACGAAAAATCCAAATGGCAATTTGTATGTCTCTGAACTGTTTGATTCTATATCAGTTCTGTCAGAAATGTAATTTTAATTTAATGCACAACGAATCGTTTTTTTTTTGCAAAAGTAAATTATTTGACGTTTTCAAATTTTTCGATTTAAACATTCTGAAAAAGTCATAACCTTGAACGTTTATGAACTTCATCCCACCTGCGTTGTCATGATCTATAATATTTGTAAATAGTTTCTCGAAAACGGTTCTAACGATTTTCTTGAGATTTGGTATACAAAAATTAAATAAAATTTAAAAAAACAGAACATCTTATGATCGAACTCGTAACCTTTAGATTGGAGATCACATACTTTGCCGGTGATCCAAGCTGACAAAGTTAAACTTTTGAGGATAAAAATATAAATTTACAAATAGAATAACTTTTCTTGTGTATAATGGTTGTGAAACCAACTCATATTCAATAAACTCAATAAACACGAAAAAATTAAACAGCCATTTAAGTTTTAAAATCTATCACCTTTATGAATAAATACGACTGAAAAATTTTTACTTATACAATTTACAAATATTGAAATTTTCTGATCGGCAAACAGTTGATGTGAAAGCAGTAAGTTAGTAGGTCGTTGGGCCACCAATGCTAGATACAAAAGTGCTAAATAGAGAGACACAAATATTCAATTTGAATTGTTCAAACACCATGGGGAGTACAGATTATGTTTTGTTTGTGTTTTAATATTGATACTTTATTTAAAAAGTAATGTTTGTTCATAGTTTACCGTGAATAAGTCTTAATCGCCCATCGAGAAATTTGAGGTTAGGCCTGTAACTTTTCACAACTTAATATGGGGGAAGTTATAGAAACAGTTGGTTTGAGCCTGTATTTTAGTAGATAATTTGTTATTATATTTATTAAGATTGGAATTGACTTAGTTACATATTACTTCCACTTTGATCACAGGGTTAATTACGACCATTGTTGCCCACTTATGCAAACAAAAAACAAACCCTGTCTAATGCGAAGTATAACAATTTGAAAATAATTTAAGTTTGCATTTTTTTTAATAACTATGTTTTCATTTTACTATACTCTATTTCAATAACATAGCGTATAAGATGGAGGTATTACACAAGTGGAAGAAGGAACACCTTTAAAATACTTTAGAAGATTTCCAAATATTATACAGATGTCACAAATTACATCCAGAATGTATTTTGAATGACAATTTAAACTATTCCTCTAATAAAGTATTTAATACAATCATCCCCCTCCACGAGAAAACAAATCCAAATAGACCTAAATAAACAATGAACAACCACCTTCAGTTGGAATCCATATTATTTAATAGAAGCATAAAGATTAAACACCTATTGATTGTTTCCGTGTGTGTGATGTGTAAACAAGTTTTTAATAAGGTGTACTTCTTGTTGTTATATCTTGACAAGTAACAAGTATTTTTACGCTTAGATTGTGGAAAATTAATATCTACAAACATTTTTGTAATGATGGTGGCTTAATTTCACCAAAACCGATTATCAAAAGATAAATAAGGATTGTTAAGTCGGAGAGAAAATAAAAGGTAATTAGTTTATATTAATAACGTAACTTTATTCTATTTAAATAGATTTACTGACATTTTTTTAAAATATCTCGCTTGAAATTACTGAATTCTATCAGAATTTTACATGCGCGTAGATCTGTTTTCTGGTACTTAAACGTTTAAGTTAAATAAAATTATTTAAATTTTGACAGTACCGTAATAGATGATTGCATTATATAATACACATTACAATTCTAATTCATATAACTAAACACAAAATAATTCAGTTTGTGTTTATCAATAGCAATATGAAATAGAAGTTGTTATGAAAGGGTACATGCAAATTAGCCTAAAATGATGAAACATCTAATTTTCATCGTTCATTTCCAAAAATTTTAAATATGGTTCTTAATTTGAACATTCGTTTAAATATAAAATGATATAAATCAAGAAGCAATACACCTGATTAGTACGGCAATTAAAATGTTACACTCAGATTGTATTTCTGCTACATATAGACCTGGGAAATTAGACAAAAATCATCCAGAATAACTAAATATTTTTCTACAGCACTGATCGAGTTGCGGTTTTCGGAATTGTATTCAGAGAAGTCTCAGGAAAAAAGTATATATATAATACCTTGTCGGAAGACAAAAAGTGCATTTTGGGCATGCATAAAGGGCATCTAGAAGTGCATCATTTCCCATAGTTTATAAAAATTGTTTGAATTCATGAAAACTTTTCAAAATTGGTTTACAGGGGTTTTTGGGGTCGCAGATTCCGAATCTGCCCTTGAAAAATATGTCCGACCTCCCTGGGATCCCCATGGGGCCAGAGCGGGGGGGGGCATTTCGGAAAAAAATCAAAGGGCTCAGTAAATCACTCGAAAATGTACACTCGGGGGTTATTGGGGTCGGTAATTCCGAATCTGCCCTTCAAAAATATGTCTGATCACCCTAGGACCCCCACGGGGGTAGGGGGGCACTTGGGTAAAACATTCGAAGGCCCACTGATTGATTCTACTGCAGTGAGAATGCTTCACTTGGTTACTTTTTGCTGAAGTAACCCCCCCCCCCCCTGCCTTCATGTGGGTCCCAGGATGGTCGGACATATTTTTCAAGACATATTTTTGTCTAACAAATTTTTCAGACGTATTTTTGTCTGCCGACAAGATATTATATGTAGACTTTTCCTGAGATTTCTCCGAACACAAAGTCGAAAACCGCATTTCGATCGGTGATGTAGAAAAATATTTAGGATTTATTGTCTAATTTCCCAGGTCTTATAGATTTTAATAGATATTTGATATTCTGGTCTAAGAAGAAACAATAAAAAAAAGATAATATATTTTTAGTTGTAATGGGGAATAAGAAAGAACTGAAGAGAATATTTTATTTAAAAGGCTTTTATAAAAGGATCTGATTTATTGTTAACTCTGCATTAAGAACGTACATAATTCATTTTAATGAATAAACCTTCAATTCTGAAATTGAATTTCTAGCAAAACATTCGCCTAACGGGTATAATTAACTTTCAGTGAACATTAAACTTATTTTCTGATAACATAACTCTAATTCTCTTAAGGAAATTATCTTCAGTTGAGATCTCCATAATTTTTTAAATAAGAAATCATTATTTAAATTATAATTTACTAGCACAAGTTAAAACTATCATAAACTATAAAGTGAAATTTATTATACGGCCCAGTGTAGATTGATCTTCTTAAATTATATTTCTTAAGAAGTTTAACGAATTTGTTTACTTAAACAACTAATTGAAAATTTACCAATGGTTACCTAACGTATTTTCTATGTAACAGTATTATACAATATTATAAACAAATTCATTGAGTTACACAGAATAAACAACAACTTAAAACGAAACCTTTAAGAGCAATGCTTTGAATTACCTTGATTATATCTTCTCTTAAGAAATACTGTCGAGTTTTAGAATAAAATTTTTATTATTTTTAGTTTCAAACTTTTTGTATAAAAAAAAACATATACAAAACAAACAAAAATTAGTTAAAACTGTCTTACATTTTCACAAAAAATGAACATCTTCAGGAGCTTATTTTCTAAATGATGTTCGGTTCACAGTAAGGAAAACGTGAGGTAAATATTTACTTTTCAAAAACGGTAATTTTTACTTTCTGTAATTTTTTGTTTTGTTCCGACCATCGTTTTGGAAATGAGTAATTTTATTGGAAAACATATGTAGGCTATTAGGTTTTATAGTGAATTCACCCGACTAAAAATGTAACTCATTTTTGATAATTTGTAAAATATAATTTGTTTGGTGAATATTTAGTACTAGCTGACCCGTACGGCGTTGCCCGTGGTGGTTGGTATTTTCAGTCATTTTAACGTAATTGTATTCTTTTTAAGTGTTCAGTCAGTGAGTGGTATTTGGCTTTTATACATATAGATCTTAAATAATGAAAGCACTATTGTCATAATAATAAAAGATCTGAAATTATGATTTTAGTAACTTTGATCCCCCCAAACCCCTCCTAAAATTTCATACCCTTTCTTAGTGAGCACCTATGGCCCTAGAGGAAGCTACATACCAAATTTCATTCCAATCTGTTCGGTAATTTTGGAAAAATCATGATTTAGTAATTTTTTCCCCCCCAAACCCCCTAAAATTTCCATTTTTTTAAAACTCTTTTTTAGTGAACTTATGGCCCTAGAGGAAGCTACATACCAAATTTCATTCCAATCCGTTCGGTAGTTTTGAAGAAATCGTGATTTAACAACTTTGATCCCCCAAAACCCCCCCTAAAATTTCCAATTTTTAAAAAATCCTTTTTAGTGAACACTTTCGGCCCTAAAGGAAGCTACATACCAAATTTCATTCCAATCCGTTCGGTAGTTTTTAAGAAATCGTGATTTAATAACTTTGATCCCAAAAATTACCCTAAAATTTCGAATTTTTTAAAACCCTTTCTTAGCGAGCGCCTATGGCCCTAGAGGAAGCTACATACCAAATTTCATTCCATCCTGTTCGGTAATTTTGGAGAAATCGTGGTTTAGTAATTTTTACCCCCCAAACCCCCTAAAATTTAAAAATTTTTAAAACCCTTTTTTAGTGAACACCTACAGCCTTAGAGGAAGCTACATACCAAATTTCATTTCAATCCGTTCTGTAGTTTTTGAGAAATCGTGATGAGTGAGTCAGTGAGTGAGTGAGTGAGTGGCATTTCGCTTTTATATATATATAGATTAAAAATCGAAAAACAATATTTTATGGTAGTTTTAGTATAATGTATAATGAGAATAAACTGATCGAATAAGGTAAAACACTTCTAACACAAGAGAAAGTCGTTCTTAATTGTTTACATTTTCATCTTGTTGTTATTGGAACAACAAACCTTTAGGACAATGAACGCGTTCACCATTCGCTGACAATATTTACTTCCATATTCTTACAAACTGACCAGCTGTTATTTTAATCTAACTAAAAGTGTTTATTGATTATTTTCAACTGATAACGTTTGAATGATGTTTAACACTTTATGGAAAAGAACACAAAAGATCGTTCTAAGTAATTGTCTACAGTACTTTCAAAGAGAACGCACAAACCCAGAGTTAATATTTTATTTATAATATGCGAGTAAATTACAACAAGGGATCCGAAAAGTCTTTATCTTCTACGTTAAGGCTCTGCTCCATCAATGGAGAAAGTAACCAGCGCATCCAGGTTTTCACCCTATAGCATTATCAAAATAAATCCTATCCTATATCAGGTAATATATATAGCGGATTAGTTTTTCGTAACTCAGCATTTTCACATTGTTGTATTTAAAACCATGTTATATATAACTATGCTATATACTATGCTATCTATCTTTCGTATTTGCACGGTGAGAAACAAACATTCTTTATAGCCTACAATTGTGGATCCGACTTTCGATTTAATTATTCAGTTTTTTATGTATAGACAATATTTAAAATTCAGCAATTTAAAATTTTGAATTACATTTAAAACAATGAAAAACTCGAAACGTATGCATATTATAATTGCTGTTAAAGTCAGATCTTCCAAACAATTTTAATACACATAAAATCGAATTAAACGATTTAAAATTTAACATAGCCATAACGTTATAAAAATGCAAGATCACTACAGGGCAATCAGTAGTCTAGTAGTTATGTTAACAAATCGTAAATCAAGTATTGCAATGCCATGTATATTGTCCATTGAAAAGTGTGAGTGAGCAATCTAGTATGCACACACAATGACAAATATTAAACAAAATAGAATTATTCAAAACTATGTTCCATTATTCCGTAGAGTAGAAAATCACCAGTTTCAAAAGAAAATTGGTGTAAGATACAAATCCATCATCTTATAAGGATCCATTTATAAATGTCTTAGAGTTGAATTGTTGTATTGTAGTATAATGTAACATTGCTTCCATTTAAAGTACGAAAGGTTCAATATTATTCCCAGATCCACTCATTTTCAAGTGAGTGAAATTACATAATAACAAATTTCATATTTCTTTCAAATGTACACTACTATTGCTCACCAAAAGTATATACGGTACAAAACACAATAACATTTCTGTTTAAAAATCAAACGGTCGACCAATTATTCATTTCATTTGTATTGAGTCATCGGTTGAAGAAATAAGTGGAAAAGTCACCTTTTCAGTTGAAAGTTGTTACTTATATCTCAGTGGTTACCAGTATGAAAAATGTGTATTATCTGAAGTAACAAAGTTAAAAGTGTTTAAAGAAGTGAAATCTCGGAAAAATTCAAATAGGACTACTAACGATGGGTCTACCCACTATTAATTAAGATAACTAGGGGAGACCCCTGCGTGCTCCGCACGCCAACCCCCGGTGCGACCTTCTAAAACATATGTTATGTTTCATTTATAATAAAATTGTAGGATTAATAATAACCTCAAAACTAAGATGGTAAATAATGTTAAATGTTCAAATCAAATTATTTCTTATATTTTATAACAGCAGTAATAATAAAGGTTAAAAGGACCAGTAAGGCTCAGGTGTACACTTAATCAAAAAAGTTATAAATAATAACCTCAAAACTAAGATGGTAAATAATGTTAAATGTTCAAAACAAATTTGTTCGTAAATTGTATAATTTGAATAAATAATTCATTTCCTCCCTTATAAAAATCAATATTTACTTCCACAAAGCAGCTGTATTAGTTAGTTTCTTATTATAAACAGCTGTTTTGTATTAAACTGTTTTTATAACCTTCTGAATACTGTAATCATCGTTATTTACTTCCACGAAATCAGCTGGATTAGTTTGTTTCTTATTATAAACAGCTGTTTTGTATAGAAATGGTTTTTAAATATTTTCCATGTTAATCTTATGGGGAAAACCCGACCTTTGAGATTAGCTCACGCCATTAAGGATACGTATTTTTGACATCTAAAACCTTATTGCAAAACTACGAAATGAGACGAAGTTTTTGAAACCTCAAACATTAAAATTGGTCCAGAAATAAGGGAGGAGTTGTGTTTACAAAAAATGGCTTCACGTATTATATATAAAAATTATTTGAATTTATTTTAGAACCGCTAACATGTTGTATCAATTTATGATTAAGAGAAGGTGAATTTCCTATGTGTATAAAGTTTTCAATTGTTGTACCACTATGTAAATAAACGGTACCAGAAACTGGCACATACTTACTCACAAACATATTTAAATTATTAAACAGATTCACTGTGACTTCATAATTGTATTAAAGTAGTAGAGGGGATACATTAAAGTATTAGAGTAAAAAATAAATTATAATAATAATTATTATTAGCTAAACGAGAATTTTTATAAAGATGCGGTTATTTTGCATATGAAGGGTACGTTAAGGGCTACAAATAAGCCAAATTTTATCAAAATCGTTAGAGCTGTTTCTTATAAAAAAATAATAACTGATTTTTTGGTGGTTTTTAATTTAAAAGAGAGTTCTTTTTCAAAATCTTTTTTCGTGCATCTATACATGCCTACGGTAATTGACATGTTTGGTGGAAATTTGTTCGAAATCGATGGAACAGTTTTCTCTCTAGCTTTGTATACATACATACAGACAGACATTTTGTAAAAAACACTTTTTTTATTACTTAGGTGGTCCCAAAACGGATATTTCCACAAAAATCTCAACATCGATTTTTTTGCGATCACTATACTTTCTCTATACTATACATAGTATAGTGAGAAAGGTAAAGGGTAATCGTGCAGAGTTTCACCAGATGTTTCACTTATAGTACTGCAAGCCGGTTTCGTCGATTTCTATTTGTGTTTGCTTTTACTTAATCTAAAAAGGCTATTGGTTATTAAAAATAACAAAATTATTCTAAGTTGGTTGTTACGGTAATGATTGTAATTGCATTCAACAAACATGTGTTGCTAAGCTTTTGATCCGAATCAGCTGTTTTATCTGTTATGAGGCTTATATTGAACCCCGTATTATCACAAATTTTAAGATTTAAAGTAAACATTTTGATAAATATTTTATTTTATGACCCATTAATAATATACCTTAGTATTTTCATAGTTCTATCTTAAGTAGTTTTGGCTGTACTTGATTCTACTTCAGTCAGCCAGTCAGGACAAGCTGAATATACATATAGTCAGTAAAATAACCTCCACTACCCAAGTGCTTTCCATTGATGAGTAGGGCCTAGACAACAGTATCACATATATTATTTCTCAAGGCCATTTTTTGTCGGTACGCCATAATTTCCTTAATACATCATCAAATTACATGAATGAGGCATCATTTTAAAGCTTGCCTTAACCGCTACACCGAAAAATATACAAAATACAATTATACGAAAAAAAAAAGAAATAAAAAGAATCCGAAACTAACAGCGATGTAAGATCAAGTAAGCTGTAGGGATATATTCCTGGTGTTGGCAACATTGATGGTAACAATACCCAGCTGGAGAGCTGCCGTTACGCCACTACATTGCTATATTTAATTAATATACGCACTATACGATACTAAATATACGGTGTGTACTTTAACTAAGTGGGATTTATGTCAGTTAGAATGCGAATGCTTCGCACGGGTCATCTAGTACTCTCTTAATAATTCAAGAAGTCCTCCTTTATGCGTAATTTCAGTTTAATTTAATGAAAGTGCTTCAGCAAAAAAAAACCCACAATTATTAAGTTTTTTGTCAAACGTCTCTGGAATAAGAATCAACTTTAAAGATAATCTATCAATGTAGGTGTGCCGAGGGTTTAGAGCAGAATATTTCATAAGGGGAACATTTCCAAGGGGTCTGATTTACTGTGAACATTAGGAAAGTACATATTTCATTTTAATGAAGACGGTTTCAATTTAGAGATTGAGTATCTGGCGTAGTACTTAAGTAACACGACGAAATTACCTTTACCGAAATTTAATTTACAATAATTCTGAAAACGTTCCTCATGGTTGTAAATCTCAATAACATGTTGCATTAAAAATAACGCTCTATGTGCTAGGTGTAAAGTTTATAAAATTGATATATATATATATATACATATATATTAATTAAAATATTATGTAATCAGAAAATTGAACTGTACAATGTGATATCAAGATATCATAATAGAATATGATACAGTATTATGATACAATGTGGCTATTCTTAATATTTGGCTTTCAAACTTTTTAATACTGAATACAAAAATATATTTAGATTTTTATTTTTTTTCCGCTTACACACTTCCTCAGCAAGGGATATTTAATTAAATTACAAGTGAAAAAACATAGACCAAGACCGGGAGTTGAACCCGGGACCTTCAAGTTTCCGTCCTGATGCTCTACCATTTGATCTACCCTGATATCTACCGATATTGGTCGATATTATCTCACTTGTACGGTTTTTACTGCAATTATTGAATTAACAGATTGAATACCTCGTATTTAAGGGATTAAATATCCCTTGCTGAGGAAGTGTGTAAGCGGAAAAAAATAACACAACTGTAAGCTGCGAAATAAGAATTGAGATGGTCTTCAATGTCGTATACACGAGGTATTTAATCTGTTAATTCAATAATTTCAGTAAATACCGTACAAGTGAGATAACATCGACCAATATCGGTAGATATCAGGGTAGCTCAGATGGTAGAGCATCAGGACGGAAACCTGAAGGTCCCGGGTTCAACTCCCGGTCTTGGTCTTTGTTTTTTCACTTCTAATTTAATTACATATTGAGAGTTTAAATGCCCCTCCAAAACAATGATGGAAATAGTGTTTTTTTTATCGTGGTCATTTTAACCAGAGTTCTGTATAATCAAGTATCCCTTGATGTTCCTGGTAGAAGGTTAAGAGCGTTGTCCCTAAAATTGAATGTACATCGCGCTGGATTCATCATCTGCGTGTTGTTGGTACTATATTTGTAACTTTATTTTTGTACTATTCTACAAGGAGAAGTCACATGTACATTACTGTACAACAGTACTAATTGATCTGCTGAGATTCTTAATCACTTTAATCTGCGTATTGTAAGTATCGCAGCTTTTTTTAGCATGGATATGTTTTTCCGCTGGGGGGGGAGGGTTAGGAAAACATTTTGCAGGAAGGCCGATGTAACGGATCATGAAAGACATTTCAAGTTCATAAAGATTATTTTCATGAAGGTTAAAAACACTATAATTAATCCTTAAAACCATGTAAAGTTAGGCAATATCTAGAATATTACACCATTTTAAAGATCATAAAGATTATTGTAATAACAGTTTAAAACCCACAATAAATAATAACTAGAGTATTAAACGTATCATTAAGGGGTTTAAAGATGATAAAGTTGGATATGTTTTACCGATGGGCTCAGGACAAAATTTCGTAACTCACCCATCACGATTCAACTGTAGATATCTGAACAAAAATAGGCAAGTGTTTACTTTTAGGTAAAAATATAGGCAATCGTCTACGATAGATGCACAAAAATGAAGGCGATTGTAAACTATACTGATTATTGAAAATCATAAAATATACTCATAAGAGCATCATGAAACGTAACTAATAAGCAAAATCATAAGGTTGTCAAGCATCTTCTTTAAGAATAAGGTTAAGCTTGGAGCAGATGCTAGACATTTACTTGATTAATAATTTTGTTTACTCTTGTGTTATTTAAAATTATTTCTACTGACTGATAGGATAAAAAGCGACCAAGATACATTTTCAAAATTCAGAAGTGTTTACACCAACAAAAATGCATCAACAATATGGAGGGTTGTTTCAGTTGAAGCAAAACCTACAAATGGATTGGTCGCTTTAAAGATGGCAGATTTTCTGTCTGAGATGAAAAATTCTAAGGTGCGTCTTCTATTTGAAAGAATATTGACAATATTGAAGAGTAACGATTCACGGTAGTTAACGGCTCAAACTACCGCACTGGCTAACCCATCAGTTACAGTACGTCAGTTTATTTATATTCTAACTGCGCTAAGACGAACTCTATACGTCCATTAGGGTTTTACTTAACTACTGTAGTAAAATGTTGTTAAATGATTGAAAACCAAAAGAACAGATAACTAGTCATATCTTGTCGGCTTTGAAGCGAGTCAACCACTGTTTGCTTTACTTCTGCCATCATACCACAAAAGTCTGGGTGTGCGTTATGGTCATTAAGTAATAGGGACAATCCTTTTGGAAAATTACTTTTACTGCAGTGTAAAATACGCAGTTTCGAGATAACGTCAGACGTCATATGACCAACAAAACAAACCTTTGTCTCAAAATTCAAAATTTCTGATTAAACCGCTAGATTACATAGTTCTAAACTCGCTCCTAAAGAAGAGCATTTAGGATATCACTATCGTTCATTTAAAGAAGTTATACGAGGAAACAGACTATACTGTGCATGCACAAGTGTAATCCTTGTTTAAGTGCAGAGATGTTTAAAATAAATATATCCCTAATTTTTTATTTATTTATTTATATTTATTGTCATGGATTGGAATTTGTTGGTAATAAACACAAACTATCTCATCCATTAATATGTTCTATCAAGATACATAGGAGACTATCAAAGTTGAATATAACACTTAAGATGGGGCACAGTAACACTTAATATTGTTTTTACCAGGCGTTAACAGGATTTATGATTGACTACTACATTTTAGTGTTTTGAATGAGGCTTTCATTTTTTTTATTTTTAATTAAAAATAACTTGTGTCATATAATGATACTAGGGGAGACCCCTGCACTCCAACCCCTCCCCCCCCCCAACTTCCTGTTGGAACCCGGTGTGCGCCGTTGGAACATGTTGTGTAGTCAGCAAGGCTCAGGTCTACAGTTTAATAAAAACCTAACCTAAAAATTATAAACACTAATAATTTATTTAAAATTTTAAATAAATTAAAATATATTTAATGAAAATATTAGAGACTACAGATGATTACTCAATCAACAATAAACATTATTTATTTATTTTTGTTCGGTCTAGGCCTTAAAATATATAGATAGTTGTTGTCCGTCGATACTCGGCGGATACAGCTCCATTCGTGGTTGAGTGGAGCGCTGGGCAGATGGTGCGAAACATGTATAAAATGTAGGCTACTTTTTAAAATGCTATTTCCTTCCAATTATTTTTCTTGTAGCAAAGTTAAAGAAGAAAAAAATGGATTCGACAATCAGTGAATTTAACTAATATTTTATACACATAATCAATTTTTTGGGATATCAATACAGATAGGAAAGAAAGGAGAAAAACCATTATCTTGCATAAATAATACAGTTGCCAACTACCATGAAAAATATTGCAATTTTATTTAAAACTGTAGGCCTATTTGTAAAATGTTGTATTTATGTAGGCCTTAATTATATATCAAGATAAAGATACAAATGTTATCTTTTAATTGGTTTTTATTTCATATTGATTATCAAATGATTTAGAAGTTATTAATATTATAATAAAGAAATTAATACTCGAATATATTTATATGTTATACGAAGATGTACGTATGTTTCCGAAGTTAAACGAATGTGTATCTTTCATAAATTTGTATAAATGAATAAATTCATTGTTGATAAAAGTTTGTATTTATATTCACTTTATAACCTCAAAGCAAATCTTATAACGTATTATAGCCTACCTTAATTTTATAACTCATATTTAAAAAAAATCAACTTCAGAAGAATTACATTATTGATGAATTGCAATTGTTAAAATAACCCCAAAATACAATCTACGCTAGGTTTTGTACAGATGATGGGTGAAATCAGCTGTTATATTATATGAGCGTTTGCTCTTCTTCTGTTGTTAGACAAAATACCTTGTTTCTTTACAATCAGCTGATTGAAGAACTGTAAATAAAATCATTGCAAAGGTTTGGAAATGTTTATTTTTTTAATTTAAGAAATTA